>JBAMBJ010002388.1:0-17361 GCA_037043495.1 Drosophila recens | reverse complement strand
CATATTTTTGTATACATACATATGTATGTAACAGTGAACACTCGATAAGGACTTTCTTAACTATTGAAACAGTTTGTTAGATTGTTTTTAAATTTTCTAATATTTTGTGGTCTATTTTTTAGGGCCAATTTAATATGATAATATTCAAATTGCGAATTTATTCATTTTTGCAGAAGCTTCAAAGCGAAAATGGAAGAATCTACGGGACAGTTATACGAAATATCTGCGCTCCTTTCGCGTCGGCTCCAAGACGTCCAAGAAGTATCAATATTGGGCGCACGCGGATCACATGGAGTTTCTGAAGCCCTTCCAGGGACCTGGCAGGCAAGTGCCATAGTCTAATTATTATTATTTTTGAATGTAAATTAAATGATTATCTTATCAACACACAGAAATTCGGCGAATGGAAATGGCAAGTCGAACGATGAGGACGACACCGAGTGCGACTTTGGCTACCAGGTGCTGGCCAAGGCAGCCAGCAATGGGGGCGAGGATGACCTGAAGATTACCATAGCGACAGCGGCGGCGGCGACGGCAACGGCGTCCACATCGGCGTTGAGCACACAGACGGTCAACAGCTATACGACGCCCATACTGACGCCCAGTGTGGCTGCCACGCCCCCCAATCTGATATCGCCGGGCAGCTGCACAGTGGGTGCTCCGCTGCACAGTCACAACAGCAACAGCAATGGCAGCAACTGTGCCGCCGTGGCGCCTCTAACATTCAACGCCATGTCTCCGCCCGCGAGCAGCAGCAACTCCAACAGCGGCATGCTCTCCCTGCCCGCCCTGCCCCTCAGCGCCGCTGGCAAGGCTTCGGTCTCGGTCTCGGCTGCCAATGCAGCTGCCTTGGCCACACTGGCCAGTCTGCCCATGGGCATAAGTGGATTACCCGCTGCGGCCGCCGCTCAAATGTTCCCGCTGGCCACGCTGAAGGCGGCGGCAGCTGCTGCCGGATTGCCGCTGCCGTCGACGCCAACGCTGGCGCCCAACTGCAGCACGTCCAGCAATGTGGGTTGTCTGATCATCGAGCCGCATCTGTTCGCCGCCGCCGACAACTTCAAGAAGGAGCTGAGTGCGGCGGCAGCGGCTGGTGCGCCACTGGGCCTGTTCCAGAACTTGGCCAACAGGGCGCACTGTCTGAATGGCAATGGCAACATGGGCTTGGGCAATCCAACGCCGCCGCCTCCGCCGCCGCCCAGCTCCAAAGTGCGTCGGGTTCAACCGTCGCCGCAGACAACGGCCATCAACTTGAGCTGCTCGGCATCGACAACCGGTTCGTCCTGCTCCCAGCCCTCGCCCGCCAAGACGCGCAAGATGAGCGATCCAAGATTTCCCAGCGACTGGGATGTGTCCGCTGTGCTGCAGGCCAACAGGGAACTGGACGCCAACACGTTGTTCTTTCTCAGCTTGGCGCGACAGGTGCGCGCCATGCCCATGAAGTTCCAGTCGCTGGCCAAGATGCGGTGCATGCGCATCGTCAGTGACATTGAGCTGGAGCTGGAGAACTTTGACTGCAACGGTGTTGTGCCGCCCGAGGAATCGGGCAGCACGGCCAATCTCAAGTACTGCACGGACACGCCGCCACCACAGTCCCAGGATGGATCGGGAGCGCTAATATCAGCTGGTTCCATGGCGCCCGAGGGATCCACCGAGCACTTTGTCTATGTGATGTCGCCATCGCGTGTGGAGAGCATGATTGATATATCCTCCGATGAGGAGAGCAATATGAATGGCAGTCTAAGTGGAGCTGGAGTTGGAGCTGCTGCCGCTGCCGTTTCCGCTGCAGCAACGGGCGCCGTTCATTGAGTGATGCATCTCCTGCCCTTGCCACCTTCAACTTCTCCGACTCCTTTGGCTTATTAGATACTTATATTAATTCTAAGTAATTTTAATTATGCATTTTGTCGTCTATAGTTTTGATGGAATTCTTGACTTTTATTTACTTGGTAAAAAAATGTGGCGCAATCTCTGGAAACTGATGAGTGAGTGAATCGCCAGTAATGTCATTAATTGGTTTCTACATGGTATGGTGAATGAATTTCATTCAAAAAGTCGATGTGCATCCAATCCCAACTTAGGACTGCACCTTGCTCTTGGTGGTGAAGGCGAAATAGGCAACGCCGCCCACGAGGAAGGCAGCCAGGAGTTCAGCCTTGATCCAGGGTCCCTTGTAGGCACTCTTGGTGGGCACACTGATGTCCAGCAGGGACTTGACCGACGACACCTTGTCGCCATCGCGTTGCGCCTTGCGCACATTGGCATAGCCATCCTCGTCGAAGAGACGCACCTGGACGTTGCCGCTGCTGCCCTGCTTGATGTCCTCCACCCAGCTCACCTGCAAATCAAATAGTTGTTGATTTGGCCATAACATAAACAATAGAAACTCACCTGGTATTTGCTGTCGCCCACCTTGGCAACGGGCATAACCCGCCGCATGGGAATTCGGCAAAGAGACTGGGCTGCGCCGAGTTGCTGCACTGCAACGTGAATTCGGCAACATGGGCCAGCTGGGTGAGAATTGTCGCATCCTGTGTGCTGAACGCACTCAACGTGGCCTTGCAGCTGCCATGGACGCCCGCTGCACACACAACGGCAACCAGGCAGAGCGCAAACAAATGACGATACATTGTGTTTTTAATTGAATCTTCAAAGTACTTATTCAGCGACACGAACTGACGACTCTATCGGCGACTTCAACTTTCTTCTCTTTCAACGCCACGACAGCAGCAGCAAACGTCAATTGACAGCTGTCAACGGCAACGAAACGTCAGCAGCAGAGTTGTATTTTAAACAAAAGGTGGCAGCCTTGGCAGCGGTATCATATTTGACAATAAATATTTAAATATTTTCAGAAAATAAATTAAAAAAAGTATTCCTTTACGGGATTTTCTTTAATACTGCAGTTAGAATGGTTTTGTAGAATTTCGAATTTTTTCATTCGAATTAATTATAGCAACTTTACTCCCCGAGAACAAGCACCCAAGATTTCCTAATATGATCATCAATATTTAATAAATAAATATTAATACGAATAAATAAATAAATAACAATTTTTAATAACACAAATTGTTACAATTTAATATAAATAACGCGCTGCCAGACTGTGTATTTCTATTGTGCTAACAGACAAAAGCTGTCTACTGTGACATGACAATCAGCTTCAATAATACATTTTGTATGCAACAACATATCGATAAGTCGCTATCGATTGATTTGTAGCCGCTTCTTTAAATTCAAATATAAGAATAAAAAGAAAAAATAAATGTATTGTAATTATTATAATTTGTGTGCATATAATATTCAAAAAATTACATTGAGATAATAAAATGAGAAGCTTTGATTGCGTAAAAGCTAAAAGTTAAAATTAGGAGTTGTTAGCTAGAATGTTGCTTATCCAGGGCATAAAACTGCTGACTTTCGTGTAGACACCTGGATATCCGGAGCCACAGCTGCGTGCACCGTAGCTCACAATGCCAAATTGTACAAAGCGCTGTTTCCTCAGATATTCAGCCGGATACGATATTGGACCGCCGGAGTCGCCTTTGCAGGAATCGCTGACTTGATCGCCGACACACAGTTGGGTCTGTGCGATTTCCCGTAGAAAGGACTGTGCGCAGGTCCGACGACTCCGCATCTGGATGCTGGCCTCCATCAGCACATCCGATGCAGTCCCACTTTCGGTGATTCCCCAGCCAGTTACAAAGAAGTCCTCATGCGAATCCGTTTGTTGCTGCAGTTCTTCAGTAATTGGCAAACAGATTGGCCTAATGTGCTCTATAAGAATTTCTAATTTTAAATTCCCATTGCTGTGAATTTTATTACGTGCTTACGTTTGTTTTCCACAGATCTGGCTAATTTGATTAGAGCTATATCATTGTGGCCAGTGAATCGTGAGTAATCCTCGTGCAAATAGATTTTCTCAACATTAATGTCCTCAACGGGCGGTGAACAATGGATTTTCCTTCCTGTACTCCTGCAGTCGGATTCTGTTGATATTTTATGCTCGCCCAAACGAACAGATACTCTATAAATTGTAATTATCTTATAGTTATATCTTAGAACCGTAACCGTAACCGATGCCATTAACCGGTATTACCCGATTGAAATTGGTGACCGGAACCGAAAAACTTACAGTTGGTGTCGTGATACGCAGTGGGCAGCGGTGAGTACGAATCCTGTTAATATAAATTGTTGACTTTGAATTACTCGTGATCATTTTAACGCTCTGTCTATCAGTTTTCTTACGTTCCGATATAAGTGTTCCACCGCATGCGAATTCCTCCTCCGTATTGCTGCGTAGAAGAAGCAGCGCCATCCAAGGCCTCGATCCCAGTTTAACCTCGTAGCCATTTATTACTTTCACCCTCGTAAATGTGCCGCAGTTTTGATGCTCCAACAGCCGCAAACCATTCTGATTAAGTTGTTGACCAAGACCCTATGCAACAATATCAATTTTCACTTGAGTATAAAATTCTGTTTATGTTTTAGCTGAGATACGAACGGATTGGCAACAGAAAATCCCACACAACAGTAAGAAACAGGAATGTAGAAACATCTTCTTCGTCGTAATTTTCGAAAGCTACTGTTGAGTTCTTCCTACAGCATTAATATTATTATATACACAATCGGGTGCTTATCATTAGTGTAGGTCACATACATGAGTATAAGCTACACATATTATAAAATATACTAGATTTATGAACATTAATATTAATCATAGATCAGAGTGTCAAATTGTATTGATAAGGAGAAATTGAATTATTACTATGTATAGACGAGAAACTCTTTAAGAAAATCTTTATAAAAAAACATCTTTTCTCACTCTATTTATAATCATTTAAGAAATCGAAATTTTGTTAAAATTAATGCACGATAAATTAATTTTATACTATTCTTTAAATATATTTTATAATATTATTATTTTATATTATTCGTAGATCAGAGCTTACCATGTTCATCAAATTCAATTGATTAGGAGGAATTGAATTAATTTGATAGACGAGCAACTTATTATGAATATCTTTATGAAATAAACTTCCCTCTTTTTATTTATATTCATTTAAGAATTAAAAATTATGCAGAAATTAATATAATTAAAAATAACTTTATATTTTTCTTCATATTTATTCTCCAGGTGGAAGTTTTGTAAGGTAAATATCTAGATTTGATCAAAAAATATTGTTCTTAATTTATGCAATAAAAACAGTATTCAGATTATGATTATTCATCACTGCGGACGGCAGTCCGCGCTAGTGACGAAAGCAGCACGAAGGGTGCGAAGGCGACTAGCATATATACACAGGAAGAATGGAAAATTTGCTATGACTGTCCGATCAGGTCGAGTTATATACCGATCGAAAGGTATTAACTTAACTTACAAATGTGCATACTAAGACTTTTGGAAACTCACCTGGTTCGTGAGATAAACAGGTGTAAGTGGGAGGAAAAAAATTTCATTTATTTGAGCTAATGGGGCCGTTGGAGGCTTTTTGAATTTTCCTTGAATTTTTTACAATTTTCATCAAAAATACGCGTCGAATGACACCTCGATCATCGAAATCGGACAACTGGTTCGAAAGATAAATAATTTTGAAATTTTTAGGGGCCTTCCGAAAATGAGATGAAAAGTCAGTCTGTCTGTGTGTTTGTTTGGATCAAATCGTTGATTTAGCTTAAATGTTTGAATGAGGACTTGTTTCTATTAAAAAATCTAGAAACGTTTGTTCTACGACTTTTTCGAAAAATAGCTAGTTTAGCGGGAAATCGCTAAAAACCGCTAAAATTGAAATTTGTTTTGAATTTGAATTTTGTTTTAAATAATTTATATGTAAAACTTAATATTATTCGTCACAAAATTGGATATCAGAAATTTTGGGGCATGAAAATGTTTTCGTCACTAGACTTTTACCTCGTAAAGAGGTTTTTTTTATGGGATTTTTCATTCTCTGAATAACAAGCAACTCCATAAATTATTTCTGTGAGGATGCTAGGGTATCTGCCGTCGAGAACTCGCAGGGGTTGCAATTGGAATCGTTTATTAAACCAATTTTGTACTATAACTGAAGTTCATATCACTCATAAAATTTATTTTTGATGCTGAAATAAAAATATTGTAGGGTATCTAAAAATCGGGCAATGTCAAATATTATACTCATTTTATTCGAATATACACAGTTTTCAGATTAATGAATAATTTCCATTTTTTGTATTAGTTCTTAAATCTTCGCAAGCTATCTCTAGTATGCTAGGGTGTCTGCTAGTCGAGCACGCGCAGCGGTAGCAATTGAAGTCGTTAATTGAAATAGTTTTGGATATCGGCTATGTCGAAAATGCGGTGCCTGCTGGTACCGCTTTGTATTTTGACACCGCCTGACAAATATGAATTTATTTGGCGCTTTGTTTGCTTAGCTCACATTTTGTTTTCTATTATAATTGTTGCAAAGATTGCGAAAAGCCGAAAATGAAAATGAATTTTCATGCCAAATCGACGTGTGGGCGAATTTTGCGATTTGTTTTATTATTTTTTTTCTTAAACGAACCAATAAATATTGAACGAAATCAATGTGATTAATGTGAGAGACCTTCAAGTTGAGTTTTTTTTTTGTTTTTGTTTTAAGTACCCGCTGCCTATTCACTCCCATTCACAATGATTCGCTGACATTCTGTGACACACTCGGGAAGCATTCACTGAATATATACATATATATTTATACCCGTTACTTAAAGAATATGTAAAGGGGTATATTGTATTCGTTGCAATGTATGTAACAGGGAGAAGTAAGCATTTCCGACTCTATAAAGTTTATATATTCTTGATCAGCATCAACAGCTGAGTCGTTATAGCCGTTATCCATTATTATACTCTATCATTCTACTTAATCGCAGCAAGATCGGCCGAACAGAACGGTAGTAATGGCTGTTTTTAGTTTTAATCAATGTAAGTCCCTAAAAGCATGCAATATAATTTTTTTTAAATTAATTTATATAATTAAAGGGTATCCTATAGTCGGCAACTCTACTATAGCCTTTCCCCACTTGTTTTATATGTATATACAGTCATGGAAAAAATAATAGAAACGGCATTTTTTTTTCGTATTTTTTAAAATTTTGTTCAATGAACATTTTTTTTTCTTAAGTTTCATATTTTTTATATAAAGCCTATCCAGTAGTGTATCAAAATATAACAAAATAATATTTTTCAAAAAACTTAATATAGCAGAAAATTTTTTTTTAATTTTTTAGGCCTGGAAAAAATAATAGAAACGGAACGCCCAAAGTTAAGAAAAACATTTTTTAAGTTATAAAGGCATAAAGATTAACCTTTAATTTTACTATTCGGTTGTAGCACCGCAATTTTTAGTGACTCCGAAACGTCGACGATCCATGGAGTCCACCAGTTTGGCACAAATCGATGGATCAATGGAGTACCATTCGGATTTAACTTTTTTCAACTAATAATCCTTATTTTTGGGGTTTATAGCCCCCAATCCTTTTCTTTAACATCCTCCAAAGATGCTCTATGGGATTTAGGTCTGGTGACTGTGAAGACCATTCCATTAGGGGAACTTTACTGTCAAGGAACCACTTCTTGGCCAGCTTTGAATAATGTTTTGGATCATTATCCTGCTGGAACTCCCACTTTAAAGGCATTTCCTTTTCAGCATAAGGTAGCATTATACTGTCGAGTATATTGACATACTGGGAGGCACTCATTTTTTCCCTTATCCAATGTAATGGACCAACACTAGAATGAGAAACGCATCCCTACAAAATTATGTTTCTAACTCCATACTCAAACGTTATAGTTGAGCACCTTGGGTCGTGGGGAGTATTCTTATGGGGCCTAACATGTGGTTCCCCATCAGATTCAAACAAATTGATCTTAGTTTCGTCTGACAACAACATATTTTTTCAATTTGGAGGCAGGAAACGCACCTGCGCGAAATTTTCCCGGTTGCTGATGTGTTTTTTACTAAGGTATGGTACCTTTCAAACCATATGGCTTTTGAAACCGTCATCAATCGTTCTATTTCTTATAGTTCGACTACTGACAGGTGCATTTAACTCATTTTTTAGAACTTCCGATGACAGAAAGGGACTTTTTTTTGATTTTCGGACAAGGAGGTTGTCGAATTTACCCTATGGTGCAAGCTTTTTTACTGCGTGTCTTTGGTTTTTATTTATAGTAACCCGCTGAAAACATTTTTTTTTATAAATATTAGGAATTGTAACAATATCTGAGATTGAGTTGTCTTTATTTTTTAGATTCAGAATATGTTTTCTTTCAATAACGGTACAATGTACGCCACCACCCATTATGAAACGAATAACAACAACAAGCAGAACGGGATCCAAAGAAAAAGTTATTTAATGTCTTCTTCTATCTTTAGTTCATAATATGATACCTATATAACTCGATTTCAACCTTTAAGAAACAAGATAATACCAAAATTCTAGTGCGTTTCTATTATTTTTTCCAAGTCAAAATCGTGGTCTTTCTACAAATCAGTATACACTGTTTATAATTCTTACGAAAGAGGCCCAAAAAGGTATCCAAAGTAGAGCATTGTTATCCTGAAACCAAGTACACTGGTTTTCATGGATGAAATTTGCTCCAGAAACGAAATATTTGGTCTCAAATGTGAGCAGCCCTGTCGTTTCTATTATTTTTTCCATAACTGTATATGTATATATAGGGGATATACATATGTAACTATGAATGGCATATGACCCTGAAATCGGCTTGATTTGGTTCTTGATGCCATTTGCTGTTGTTACTTGTATTGTTGTTGTTGTTGTTACTTGTGTTGTTGTTGTTGTTGCTGTTTCATTTTGGTTCCTAGGGCAGTTATGTTCGTTACTTTTTGATTGCCGACGCGCACGAAAACTTTTATACAACTTTGCATGTCTTTGATGAATTTGAAATTGTCACAAATGTGAAAGTTTTTCACTTGCCAGCAGATACTTTCCCTACATGTATCTGTGTGTGTGTGTCTGTGTGAATTTTTGGAAATTTGCATCTAACATTTTTGTTGACATTGAGCGACTTGTACGGCAAACTCTTCACGCACTCTGCTTATTGCCATTCATATTTATTCATATTCATATTCATTCATTCATTGGTTTCTCGTTATGTGCATTTTATTTGCAAGGATTTTCGTAAGGATTATGCCAGCGTATATTGTAATCGCCAGGCATTTGATTACATTTTAAGTGGGTGTATTCATTCCATCGGACAGGCGGACGGGCGGATGGACGGACGGACGGGCGTCGAAATGAAAACAAAAGTTCGTGCGAGTTCATTGAGTTGGCAAAAAGTTGCCAGTCAGCCAAACTTACATATACATACACACACACACACATGCATACCTTCCGGCGAGGGCAGCTTAATAAATTCCGTAGTTTAAACATCACTCAGTCAGCAACTTAGCAACTGTGTAAAGTTGAAATTGTTGTTCAAATTGATAGTCCACAGAGTTCATGGATAAATTTTGATTTTAATTGAGTATTATCTAAAATTTTATTTTAACACTAGTTAAAAAAATGCATGAAAAATATTAAAGTAAATATTATAAAATTTAAATATTACTTAAGAATTAAATGCAAATATATAGATAATTATATTAGATTTATCAAAATAATTAATAAACGCCTTTTCTAAAAGTTATCATATTTCCTGAATAATAATAAAATCAACATTATAATAAATTCGTTTTATTGGAAAATTGAATAAATTGAATAATTCGAAGAAATATGTAAGTTTTTGAAATATTGTAAGCTTATGTAAGTTTTTCAAATATTGTAAGTTTCGGTTTAGAAGATCTTTGCATTAACAAAAATTCTGCACTATATTAAACAAATATAAGAAATTAATCAAAATTATTGATAATTTCATAAGTCTTTAATTTTCAAATCAAAAGCAAGACTTATTATTTATTATTATATTAACTTACTCATATTTATAATTTTTAAAAATAAAAAAAAACAACTAAATTATGAATATATTGATTCAAATAAACAAATAATTTGTTTACTAAAAACTCTAAAATTAAAATAAAATGCATTATTTTTAGCTTAACTTTTGTTGTGACTAATAATTTTAATAGTTTGTAAGCTGCCCTCGTTGTTGGCGCTGTTGGCGCTGCCAGCACGTGTGCGGGCCGGCGGAAGTGGGACAAACAAGTCAGCGCAGGAGTCCAAGGAGTCAAGGGAGTCAAGCCGAGCGACAGCCGAGCTGAGCTGAGCATTAAAGAGTCGCTGCACCGGCGATGGCACCGGCACAGGCACGCAAGGGACAGGGACAGGCACAGGGAATGGGCATGAATAGAAGGGGGGAATGAGGGGGGCATTGGCAACCGAGCGATGTCGTTATGTTGTTTATTTCGTATATTTGTTTGTTTGTTTGTTTGATGGTAACATAACGAAGCTGCTCCCAGCGATGTGGCTTCATTCACAAAACGCAGTTATCGCGCGGCAAGCAAACAAAGTGGACGTGGAAGTTGCAGCCACCCGGAGTTGCACCTAGAAATCCGTAATCGTAAACGTATCCGAGACGACGATCCTGGCCAAAACAAAAACAACAGTTGTTAGTTGCTGTTAAATTAACTTCCAAGTGAAAGTTCAGCCTCATTCAAGTGGCAAGTGGCAGTTTCGTGACTGCAGCCGGTTTTGATTCTGATTTTTTAGATTTTGGTATTGGTTTTGGTTTTTCGGCTTTGTTGACAAAGTTATTGCCTAGGCTTAATGACTTGGTAATTGATTTGCCTTCGATGTGGCTGTGGCAATTTATTGGCAGTTGATTTAGTCATCGTCGCCGTCGCTAATCAAACGCTAGTAGCCAGAATCAGAGCCAGACACCTGGCCAACATGTCGTTGTCAGTGACAAGTCGCCGTCGCTACCAGACGACGACAACAACAACAGCAGCAACAACAACAGCAGCAACAGTGCGCAAACAACATTCCCTCATTGAGCCGGCCAGCCACGCCCCCTTGCATGGTCACGCCCATGCTCACGGCGTTGGCAAATATTCGGCACAGCAACGTGGTTACCTGTCGCGTGGTCTCTCCGTCGGCCGTTCCATCGAGAGCATTCGCCAGAAGCTGTATCCCTCGCCCACAACGACTGCGGTGGGTCGACAGTCATCACTGGCCATTGACGAACTAGCAAGCAAAACAGATGGCCGACTGACGGATCCAAGCGTGCGCTTAAGGGACACCAGTCTCGTCGCCTGGTCATCCACATCCTCGCTGCTGAAGACGTCGGACAGCGGCCACGCCTGTCGACTGCAGGCTGAGCAGAAGGAGGCGCAGACCAAGATCGACAAGTGAGTGAATCTGTCAACATAGAATCCCCAAAAAATATTAAAGGCTATTGAAAAAGGGAGTAGTAGAGATCTGATTTCATTAAGAGCATATATACTTAATTCTAGGAAGGATTATATTTAACAAATTATTTGAATTGCTAGGAATTCTACTGTCCATATCATATTCACATTTTGCTGTTTGACATTATTTTATAAGGATCCTTTTAAGAATGAAAATGATTCAAATAAAATAAAAACTCAATTAAAAAATTTTTAATTTTTATTTTAATTTTTTTTTAAATATTTAATATGCCTGTAATTTGTTTTTGAGCTTTCAAAATAAGTAAACACAAGTCAGAAGGCCAATATTTCAATCCAAAATATTCAAGTTCAAATTGTTAGCTTTAAATTTAAATTGTATAGTTGTAGATACATTTTCTAAGACTTTTAAAATAACGTTTAATTAAGTGAATCGTTTTGACAGTTCAAAATCCCTAATAAATAACAAAGTAAGTAAATATCCAAGAGCAAATTTATAATGAATTGCTACAATAGAACGTTGAATGGTGAATTGTTAAGCAATTTTTGAAAGATTCTAGATTATTGATACCTTAATTTTGATTTACATAAATTACAAAAATTTAATAAATATTTTAAAAGTCTTAATGGAGCATCTTAGAGTCCAAAACCTTTTTGGTTTATTAATTTCCTTTGCACTCTTGCTTGTAAAAAATTTTAGCAACCGTTTTTAGAGACATTTAATTTTCGACTTACATACATATATGAATTCCAAAAATATGATTAATTTATAAGCATCGGTTTTTTTTTGCTTCAAAATGCTTTTCAGATTATAATATGGACTTCATAGGTTTTTATAACGTTTTCTATGCATTGTAGCTCACAATTTCACTTACTTTCTGCTCACAACGAAAAGTAACTTATGATATTTCTATATGATATTTTTCGAGTTTGTCATATAGTATGTGTCAAGTATATAATAAGCATATATTATAAGAAATGTCAATATTTCATTTGACCTTGTCATGTTGTGAGGCGTTCTTCCCATGCGTTCAACTTGTTCATATTTCTATGCAAATGTTATGGGCTAAATTGGGTTCTAATAGCGCGTGCAGTACACCTTCCCGACATTCCCTCGCTTGTTCCCTGTTCCCTACTCCCTACTCTATTCCCACATGCTTTTTATGGTGCACACTAAAAATATGCGCAAATGACACTTTGGATACTTTGAGCAATTTGCATGCTTGACACCGACATCAAAACTTGTCTAGGCAGTGCATATATGATTAGGCGGCTAACATAAACACCCCAAAAAACAAAAACAAGAGAAAGAAAAAGACCGTAATCGGTAATCGTAACCGTAACCGTAACCGTACCCGGAGTCAAGTCGAACCAGGAGAAGAGAATGACATGCTTGAAAAAGTAACGAATAAGTCGCGTTCTAACTGGAGCTGGGAGTGGAACTGCAGCGGCAACTGTAGCGAGAACTGGAACTGGTTCAATGAACTTTGGCAAGATTCACTTTTGCACTGAAGGACTTGCTTGCTGTGTGTGAACACCAAATTTCGGGCGCAAATTGTAAATGTAATTGACATGGTTTCATTTTTCAAACAGACAGATAGACTAAAGGTAGGGGTGAGAGAGAGAGGGAGAGGGAAAGAGAGAGAGAGGTGCCGCCTTCGCATTTGCACGAATTAATTTCTATTTTGGGTCGTCGTCATGTTGCATGCGGCCAATTTGTATTTGATTTTGATTTTGAAATCGAGCACAGCATAAATTGCAAACTAATGCCAAATAATTTGATTTGAACACCTCAACTCTGGCAGTAGAGAGTAGGTTACGCGGCCAGTCAAACAGTCAGTCAATCAGTCAGTCAATCAGTCAGTCAGTCAGTCAGTTAGTCAGTCAAGTGTCTCACTTGCAATTTCTGTTTCCACAGCGCCAAGGCGGACAAGAATCGTATCAATTTAAATATTGTGCTCGCCCAGACGATACGTGCCACCAACGAGCAGGAGGCACTTCAAAGCGACACCGAGTGCAGTGACTTGTCCAAGGAGTCGACAATAACAACAACAACAACAACTGCAAATCCCACTCCTCTTCCTGCCAGCTGTGCTGAGGATCAGGTCTCGTCTGCCTTGACGGTTCAGCGGCGTCCGCCCTTGGTGCGTGCTATGTCCGCTCCGGTGCGTCTGGACGAGAGCAGTCACAAGAGTGTCCTTGGTGCGGCCAACAAGCGCAATCAGCAGAAGCTGCGTCGCCGCAAGATCTTCACGCGTGCCACATCCTCGGTGGCCGTGCCACCCGATCCCGGCAGCCCCCTGCTGAGCGCCGATGCCAACGGCTCCAACAACAACAGCAACAAGAAACAACAGCAGCTCAGTCGGGCACGCAGCGTCATTGCCCCCGATGTCATCACTTTGGTCTCGCTTCTGAGCTCCGAAGGCAGCGACTCGGAGCGCGAGGAAACCTCCTCCTCCGCCTCCACGCCCACGGGCAACGAGAAGCACTCGACGCCGACGCAGCCAGGGCAGCGCAGTCCGCAGCGCAGGGCGCCGCTGTTGCGCAAAACGGGCAAATCGGGTAAGTTCCGATATCTTAATTTAAGATATAACTTAATTTATAAATTTCTACTTTAAAATTGCCAAAATGCTTAAAAATTAATATCTTTGGAGAAGAATGATTGAAATGAAATAAATTCAATTTGAATGCAGAATGAATATAGAGGACAAACCTTGAACAAAATGAAATTCGAAAATTTTAATTTAGTTTTGTCTAAGTTGAAAGTTTGAAGATAATCTGATTTTCAACCCAGCTACTTCACAACTCAGAATTTGTATTTTGTATTTAAAACTACGTATTCTTTAAATATTTTTTTTTGGAATGCCCGAAAACCCGAATTTTTGCATTTTAGTATTATACTTAATGTTTGATTTTACATCCCTACCTATGCACAGTGGTTCCTCCCATAGGCCAAAAATAAAAAGACCAAGTTGAAATTTGGACTTAAAATGTGTCAACACTGTTTTAGAATTGTTCTAGCTATTTAACTGTATTCTTGTTTTTGTTTTGTTCTAGCTGTCCTCTTCAAGAATAGCATCAAAAGACACAACATAATATTATTTTGGTATTGCAGCGTGAGCAACTTGCAAGTAGAGCAGTTAGTAAAAAAATTTAAAAACCCATTTAAAACAAAGTTATTGTGCAATGGAAGGGTTTAATTTTATAAATAAAGGTATTATCTATATTTATACAACAAAAAGTATATGTACTTCCTGCTGTGTTTTGTGTAAGTCGGTATTGTGTTAAGTACGTTATTTTAGACGTTCTGTGTTTGTCTTTGCTGTGTTTCGTTAGAGTTTTCGATATGAAGGTAAAGTCAGGAATTAAAAAATCTTTTTGAATATTATGAACTAACATTTGAAGATTATGTGATGTTAATTTCAAGTGCCGATAGGCGCCAGGGCTCTTGCTATATACAAAAATGTAACCTAACCTCAACTTTAAAAAAACACATGTATTTTCTATGGCAGCTATATGATATAGTGGTCTGACTTCGACCAAATTTGGTCAGAATGCATTAGGCCATCTCATATGCATATTGTGTCAGTTTGGTTGAGATATCTCAAACAACAAAAAAGTTGTTCATACTAAGACTTGATTTTTGACTGATCGTTCATAATGATATGATGTAGTGGTCCGATTTCAACCAAATTTGGTCAGGATGTATGGGACCATCCCATATGCATGTTCTGTCAGTTTGGTTCAGATATCTCAAACAACAAAAATGTTTTTCAACAAAAACTCGATTTTCGACTGATCGTTCCTATGGCAGCTATAAGATATAAAGGTCCGAATTTAACCAAATTTAGTCAGGCTGTATGGGACCATCCCATATGCAATTTCTGTACGTTTGGTTTAGATGTGTCAAACAACAAAAAAGTTTTTCATACAAACACATAATTTTAGACCGATACTTCATATGACAGCTATAGGATATGGTGGTTTGATCCGGCTGATTTTTATACATAATCTTACTATAAATTTATAAAAATTTTGTCTTAAGTTTTAAGCCTCTACCTCTACTAGAAGTATTTTTGGCCGCCTTCCCCATACAACAGGAACCAGTGTGCTATGTCATGATTTAAACAAAATTTCTCAGTCCGATTCTGGTATATTTAAAAGTTGTTGTATAAAAAAATAAAATAAAATTTGAATTGAAAAGATTTTCAAAAGATTTGAAAACTGCCATAACTCTGTGAAAACTGAACAGATTGTGGTTTTGAACATGATTGTTACTACAAATATATTCTAATTTCAAACAATTTAATTATTAATTTTTTTTTTAACAATTTTCTTATTTAAAAAATAATTTTTTTCCAAAAATCTTTGTTTTAAATTTTAATCAACTGCTTATCAGTGCTGCTGTCAAATGTCAGATGTCCTAACTATTTTTGCAGTCTCGTTTCAAGACAGCTACCCGCCCACCTTCCAACTGGCCTCCAAGGAGTACTCGCACATGATCCGGCGTGGCTCCATTGCACCGTTGGCAGCAAGAATCCGTGCTAATCGACCTCCAACGGCACCGCCCGTTTCCATATTCCTTAGCCAGGAGTCGGGAGGCAAGCCGGGAATGCAGATGGAGACACGGCAACGTCAGAGCTCTCCGGTGGAGGCAGATGCACCGAATCTACCCTCGGATGAGGCCAAGAAGGAGAACAATGCGGCGAACTGCAATGTGCAGCAGCAGGATTACAACTTTCCCCTGTATGTGTGCAGCATCAAGGAGCGCGAGTGCTGGAAGCTGCACCAGAAGATGTCCGCCAAGGGCGTCAGTGTCAGCTACGAGACCGTGTTGCGTGGCATGTTGACTCCCACGGAGTTCCGGCACTTCCAGAAGCAGCGCGAGCACGAGGAGGCCAAGGCCCAGGAGGCCGCCGAGGCCGAGGCGGAGGCAGCCGCGACTGCCGAAAAGGATTCCTCCAAGAAGGAAAGAATTCCGCCGGCTACGGCCATTGAACGCCTGTCCGAGTCCTTGCTGCAAAGCAAGTGAGAAGCCGAGGATGCGGAGAAAGAGGACCAAGTTATGCATTTGCCCCTAGAACATACCTAAAAGTGGAACCTAATTCAATTCCATTCATGCCCCCCTCCTTAGTAGTCGTAGTTCGCACTCGTTAAACGGCAATGCACCCAGCTGCGGCACAACGTCCAAATGCATCCTTCATAGTTGTAGTTTTGTAGTTTGGAGTCCACAAATATTTCGAAAATTGAAATCTATCTAAGCTTAAGGACGTTGTGCCGGCCAATTGCAACTGAAATTAGCTGAGAACCAAATAAACTGTAGACACAAAACAACATTTGATTGGAGCGATTACATTATTTATTCGATAAATACGTTTAAAGCAAAGGGACACAAAAGTAAGTAAGTAAAAAGACTGTTAAAAACTTCAGCCTAGAGCCATACCTTTTAAATAATGATTAGTAATCATAATCATTAGTAATTAGATTATTATTGTTTAAATGTCGAACAAATGATTAAATTACGATTATTTTCGGTTTTGCCCAATTATTTAATGATTACGATAAAAAAAAATCAAAATTAATCTAAAATAAAAATAATCAGAAAAAATAAAAAATAGTCAAAAAAATTATTTTTGAATGTACGGATTTTTTTTATTTTATTCTGATTATTTTTGATTATTTCTGATTATTTATCACTATTTAGTAAAAATAAAATTATTTTTAATTTTCACAATCAAAATAGCCAAAATAATCAGAAAAATTAAAAAATAATCCAAAATAATCAGAAAAAATATTTTTGAATATTTTTCGATTTTTTTCTGATTATTTTAGAATAATTCCCATAACTTTAGATTATTTTTCATTTTTTGTATTCGTAATCATTATATAATCACAAATTTTTCAAAAGTGAATTATATAGTCACTACGATTATTACCGAAAATAAATTAATTGATTAGTAATTCTAATCGAAATTTAACAGGTATGTTTGGAGCTTTGTTGATTAGAAAGTTGGAT
>JBAMBJ010002387.1:0-132926 GCA_037043495.1 Drosophila recens | reverse complement strand
TATAAATATACAAATTTGTAAAGCTCGCGCTAATGCCGTTTTATGATGGCATTTATTGCTATCACGTTTTTATAAAATAACCAATTCAATTTATTTAAATTGTTTTATGAATATTTACCTTAATTTTGATTAAATATTTCGTTAATTCTTAATAGCTAAATTCAAACTGCAAGTTTGTCGTTATCAAGTGTAGTCGAAAAATCAATATACCTTAAACAAAACTTATCGGCCTGCCACCAAAAGTAATCAACAATCGGTCAGTGCTGCAAAAAGATATTAAACACAAATGTAGTTGAACCCAACAGCAGGTTTTGTAGCCCTGGTATCTCCTATCCAGTGTTTCCAGGTGTTGAGCGCTCGCATAAGCTAGATTCTGAATAAAAATAAGCTTAACTAAGCTAAAAAAATCATGAAAATATGCTGAAAAACATGCTATATTTAAATGAAAGAAAACATACAAAATCATTAGGTTTTTATTTATTTTCGTTTTTTTGAATTATACTTTATATCGAATATTTACGCAATACATTTCTGTTAAATTCCAAATTAAATTAATATAATTAAAAACTTAATAATTGTGATTTAAAAAAAAAACAAAATATGCTAGATTAATGGCTAAAAGCTATTTGCAAATTTTTTAAGCTATTATTTCAATTTCAAATATGCTAGATCTAGCCTAAAATAAGCTAATTTGGCAGCACTGATTGCAGCCCTGGCATCTCCCATCTCCCGGCTTAAATGTCAACGCGTTTTGAAGCTATAATTAAATGTAAAATAAATTAAATAATATAAGAACTAATCTCATTTAATATAAACAACTCGTTTTATGGTAAGTTACACAAGCCGCATTCATTCATTTGACCGTTTACATGCATTCAGATTTTGGTTTGTGTCGTGTTTTATATGAGAACAGCTGCTCAGTGCGCCAGAGCTGTCACCATACGCGACGAAAAAAAATATTGCTTGTGTTTGAGATGCAAGGCAACTCTGGTAGTGATGGTGCTCTTCTTTGTGTTATTATTGTAGACGAAGCCTAAATAAAAGAAAACGAAATCGCAAAACATTTATAATCAACATTAATAGATCGAAAGCAAAGTGAAAATCGGAATTGAGACTGAAGGAATAGTGTATAAAAAGCTTGTAACTTGTATTTGGCTGGAAACCTAATGCGCGCTGTTGATTGGCGTCGCTCCAAATTCTCAAAATTTACTGTTGATCCGCAGACAGAGTTGGGCATAATGGACAACGAAGCGTGTGCGTCTGTTGAAAAGGAACTCGATCGTGTCGTGACCAAGCTGGAGCAGCTGCACGAGAACTCTGCTGCCGAAATTGGAGACATAGCCTCGCTCATGTCGGAGCTGGTCAACGTACTGGGCATGGCCGAGAAAATGGGGGTCAACACGCTCAATACGGGCACGCAGATGAATGCTCCTGCTGACAGTAGCAGCACCAGCACCGATGACCCCATGGGCGATGGCATTAACATGCAGGTGGAGACGGAGCCGTCAGCCCCGCAGCGTCTCAACGATAGTCAAATGGAGAGAATCCGAGAGGCGATCGCCCAGTGCAACGATCGCGTTCAGAAGCTATCGACGGAGCATCGTGAATTGCATGGTTCAGTTTCGAAGATCGGCAAGGCCATCGACCGCAACTACAGCTCGGACTTCAGTTCCACGATGCGCGTGGACGCACTGCAGGACGAGGAGAACTTGATGCTGCTGAATAAGGCCATTGCTAAGCATTACTGCCGCCAGGGAATGGATGAGGTGGCTCGCACCCTAATTAAGGAGTGCAAAATGAGCGAGGATCATGCCCAGGATGTGTTCGACTCGGAGCGTGAGTTTGCGGAGATCTACAACATCTGGATCCAGATACAGAAACGCGAACTTGCCGATGCCCTCAAATGGGTCGCTCGTCACTCGAGTCAGCTGATGGAGCGCCATTCGGTCATCGAGTTCCGTCTACATCGTATGCGCTTCATGCAGCTCGTGTCCTACGGCTTGAAGTCACAGAACGAAGCCATCATGTATGCCAGGACCAACTTCCAGAAGTTTGCCGTGCGCTATGAGCACGAGATTGCCAACTTGATGGCCAGCTTTATATATCTACCCGGGGGTCTGGAGAATACGCCTTATAGGATCTTCCTATCGCAGGAAATGTGGACTGAGCTGTCGTTCACTTTCCTCAAGGACGCCTGCCAGCTGCTGGGCATCAGCAAAAATTCAGCCCTGTCGGTTGTCGTCAACGCTGGATGCACTGCGTTGCCCGCTCTGCTGAACATCAAGCAGGTGATGCAGTCGCGCCAGGTGCTGGGCATGTGGAATGGCTGTGACGAGCTGCCAATCGAGATAGATCTACAGCCGGAGTTTCGGTTTCATTCGATATTCGCTTGCCCCATCCTACGGCAGCAGACCACTGAGGACAATCCACCGAAGAAGTTGACCTGTGGTCATGTCATCTCTAACGATGCCCTGCACAAGCTCAGCAACGGACACATACTCAAGTGTCCCTACTGTCCCGTCGAGCAGAATGCCGAGGAAGCTGTTCGCATCTACTTTTAAACACATAGTCCTTATAACTACAATTAATAACTAATAAACACAATGTGAGCAGCGCTGGATGACGGACGGACGGATGACTGGCTGACCAGGAAGGATTACAATGTTAATTTGCAGTTTTCCTCTTACCTTAAAAGTTATATGCAATTTGGATTGTTCTTTAGATAAATTGGCAAATGCGTAGTTGAACTTCTTGTGCGAGTAATGATGGATCCCAACAAACCCCACATATAAACCCCCTAGTTCTTAAAATAAGTACATATATTAATATTAAAAAATAAACATTTATCTGTATCATGACATTGGTTTTTTTTATTTTATCGGTGGCACCACTGTGCAGGCACTCAAACGGCAATATTGCCCACTGTTTGCTCGTTGCCCGCTGTCGAACCGGTTTCGGATTTTATCGTGTCGCTGTCTCTGTCTCTAGTTGTCGTCGTGTTTGTTTTCTTTATCGCCTGCAGTACATATTGAAGTTTGTTGGCGGACAGCTGATCGAGATCTGAGATCTGAAACGGGTCACAACACATTACTCCCAACTACACATACATTCATTTTTTTCGGTGCTCTCTTTATCATTTATCCGTTTAGTGGCAACGAACTCTCAACTGTTTTCATCATCATCCTCTTCGATCATCAGCATTCAAACTAAATCAATTTTATTTAAAGACATAAAACATGAAAAACGTTTTGGATGTCATGTCGTTGCAGCAGCACGTGGAAACAAGCAAAGCCCAAAATATGAAGCCCATTGATTATCGGTGAGTCGTCAAATCTTGAATCTCTCAAATTGCATCTCCAATTGCTGATACGCAATTCCTTGTCTAAGATTTATTTATTTTTTTTTTAAATTAAAATTAGATAAATAAATATCATTTATATTATAAATGTATATATTTAATTGCAGCAAGTGCAGCAAGCCTGGTCTTGTCCCGCTCTACATCTTCGAGTGCGCCGCCAAGCTGAAGATGAAACCGCTGACCGCCGCCTGTGCGGCCATTGTCTATCATCGCTTCTTCAAGGAGGTCAAACCCACGGATTACGATGAGTTCGTGAGTAGGCCATTCATTCAACCCTTCACTGCCATCTCAACATATCCAATTCCAGCTGATTGCCGCCTCATCGCTTTATCTGGCTGGTAAAATCAAAGACGACGATACGGTCAAAATACGCGATGTCATCAACGTGGCATACAGTACACTCAACAGGGGCAGTGCGCCCTTGGATCTGAACGACGAGTATTGGGCCATGCGGGACGCCATTGTCCAGGCCGAGCTGCTGATCACACGTACTTTAAGCTTTGATCTAAATATTGAGCTGGCACACAAGGTAACAAACATGCCACACTTCTGCCCATTCCAACAGCAACAGTTTAAACAAACTTTCTCTTTATTTTCATACAGCATTTGCTGTACTACATGAAGACACTGCAGGATTGGGTGGGCACAGATGTGTGGAACTCGGTGCCGATTGCCAAGACAGCCGCCTCATACTTGCAGGACTTTCACCACAGTCCCAACATACTGAAATACAAGCCCACGCACGTGGCCATCGGTTGCCTCTCACTGGCACTGCAGACTTATGGTGTGCAGGTGCCACTGACCGATGAATCGGACGAGGCTTCCATGTGGTACAAGCCGCTGGTTAAGGATTTCACCAGGGAGAATCAATGGGAGATCATTGAAGACGTCATCGAACTGTACAAGCACGAGGCCTCCCTGAAGACCATCTAAGTCTGCCACTAAGTGTCATCATCTACTGGCTACACTGGAGCTAACACCATTCCCATACGATTTTATTTATTTCCAGCACAAATCATAGGCCAACAATATATAAGTTGTTATAAGATTCTTGGCTGCTCACTGAATTTCTGAATACATGAACTTAATTACGAGTAAATACAATTTATAGTATACTCTTTAAGGCCGCTTTAGACGAGCACTTTTTCACCGACACTTTTTGTCAAAAAGAGATTTTTTCGTGTCCGTGTTGCTCACTATCGCTCACCGATGGAATAGAACGTGTTCTATTTCCATCGGTGAGCGTCGGTTTTTCACCGACGCTTTGAAATTTTGTGTGGTTACACGACACGGACAGCTTTTTGACAAAAAGTGTCGGTGAAAAAGTGCTCGTCTGACCCGGCCTTTAATGTCGGTGCTTGTGCTTGTACTTCTCGGCACGATGACGAGCTGGCGAGACGCTGGTCCGTCTATTCGAGCGCGAACTGTAGTTCGAAGACGTCGGTGAGGGAGAACGGCGTGTTGTGCGAGCGGCGCGCTCCGAGTAACGTTTTGGCGAATCCGATTGGCTGCGAGAACGATTGCGTTTCATGGACCTGGCGCTACGACTGCTCTCGCCTCCGCTGTACGGGGAATGGGAGCGCTTGCGACTGGACCGCAGATTGGGGCTGGAACGAGAGCTGCCGCTGTGCAGCGTCCCAGGTCCGTGCTTGCTGTCGGGACTCTCGCTGCGCTGTGAACTTCTCGACTTCGAGTAAATGTAGCTCAACGGCGAGTCCACAGAATCCGTGGGCGAATTCTAAGAATGCAAGTCAAATCAGTTTACAGTAAGACAATGCGCTTAAAGGACAACCTACCCGCTTGAGCAAACGCTTGCGATAGTATTCAACCTGTTCGGGCAGTGTCCAGCCAGGCTCCAGGCGACGCTTGCCCGATTCCATTTCATCCTGATACTGCATGACTTTCACCTCAATTTCCCGCAGTTTCTGTCGCATCTCGTCGCTGTATTTCTGCGAGTTATCCCCATCGCTTTCTTCGTCCGAGCTGAAGAACTTGGGCGGATCTGGTGGATCTAAGGTGTCCCACTTGCTGGTGGTGATGGCCTGCGCCTCGACCTGTTGCGGATCCACCGTTTCCCACTTGGATGGAATAAATCCAGGCATTTTAGCCTGGGATTTGTCTGCTGGTCTCTGCACGTGCTCCAGAGGTACGCCATCGACATCTTCATCCACTGCAAGTATTTAAATCATGAATATCAACAAAGGATGTCTGAGCTTTGATGGCTTACAGGGCACGCCGTCGATTTCATCATGATATTGTTCCTGTTTGGGAGTACCGCGTTGTGTGGACTCGGGCAGAACTAATTTCAGTGCACTCTTCAGCAGTGCAGCACCGTCAAGCGGCACACCATCCAGATCTTCGTCGTCCTTTTCTTCGCCCGACAGTGGCGCACCGTCAATGTCCTCATCCAGGGCCTCCTCCGATCGCGACTCATCTGCTTGGGCCGGTGAATTGGACTGCAAGGCAAACTATTCAAACTATTTAAAGATCTCATCTTGACAACCAAGTGAAAGCTCTACATACCTGACGACCTAGGAATATGCCTCGCAGTTGAGATAAGAATTCCTTTGGGTAGATGGTCCATTCCTCCCAGGTCCGTATTATGTTACAAACCCTCGTCTTGAAGCCCTCTGCCTTCAGTCGACTCTCAATGGCCAGATAATAGCTGTGCAGACTGTCAAATATGTCCAGCAATTGCTTTTCCACGCTGCAAGCAAATCAGTTAATCAAAATATACTCCGATTTCTCCACTAACTTACGATTTGCGAAAGAAGGAGGCGTTGGACACCTTCACCGTGCAGTTGTGCAGAATATCAGAGACAAGATACAAACGTGCTATCTTCTTGGAAGCCGGTGTCTTTGGGTTGGCCAAGGATTCGGCAATGCATTCGCAGATCTCGTCGGCGGCGTCGGCGTGCTCAATGCAGAATATCATAGCATCGCCAATGCGTGCCCGCTCTGGTGTTAACTGCCGTATTAGATCTTCCAGGCGATCGCGTTGCCTACAAGAAAATACTCCATAAATAAACACAATATGTTATGATAGGTTTAAATAACTTACGCATTTGACAAGGCTCCCTTGTGGACAACGGGTGCATCGGGATCCACGACCAGTTCATCGGGCATGCCCTGAGTGTAGAAATTGGCCACTGGTGGCTTCCAAACAGGTCCGCCCTTAAACATACGGAACTGGTCCTCCCGCCACTCGGCCGGAGTGTCGCCCTGCAGCAGCGAAAAGAGCTTCCAACGGTAATAGATGTGCGCCGGACTCTCGTTGTCGAACAGAAAGGAGAACAACGGATTTTCCATTTCGCGACTCATGATCAGCGCTTCGAACATCGGACCCTCGCGTATTACAAACTCGATCATGCGATGGATTATGTTCAGCACGGATCTAAAATGCAAATATTGCACATGTTTAGTAAATATCATTGGGGACACTCCAAGAGATCATACTTCTCCGTGGGTATGAAGACTTTAACCACGCATTTGGCAAGAATCTGAAATTAAAACATAATCAAAAGATGCTGAATTTCTGACAAGAGGAGTAACTTACTCTCTCCATGTTCTCCTTGTCCTCGATGCAGTCGTAGTCCTTGTAGTTCTTTTTGGGCAATGTATTGGCCTCACTTGGCGGCGGTTGAGCATTGAAGGGCAGCCCCGAGGGAGGCGGAGGCAATGTCAGCTCTAGCAGAGCTTGTGGTGCAAAAATGGGTGTATTCATAATGGGTACCGTCTTGCCCCAGCCCAGACGCATCTCGTAGCCCATGATGTAGCGTCCGTTTAGGGTGCGCAGCGCACGCTCCGCATCCTTGCGGCTCATGTATGCCACGAAGCCACAATTGCGACCACGTTGCTTTTCCTCCTCGGAACGGGGCCACATTATCTTGATGCTCGCCAGGGGACCATAGCGACCGAAAATCTCCATTAACTGTTGCTCCGAAATCTTAGGATTTAAATTGCCCAAGTATAGATTCGTGGTATTCGGATCTCCAGTGTCAAAGGAGCCACCCGCATCCCGAGAGTTGCTCGACGCTTGTGTGGCGCTTGAAGCTTGTTGTTGTTGCTGCTGCTGCGGTTGTTGTTGCGAAGCTGGCGGATTTGACACTGCCATGTGCTTGTACTTGTGACGCTCCTCACGCTCTTCCTGTATTCTATAGAAATAAGGAGAGACTTAGTTAAATATTCTCTTAAATGAAATCATTCACGCACTGTCTCAATTCCTCCTTGAATAGTTCCAAGTTGCTCTTTTTCTTCTCCTGGTTCTTCTTCTTCAATGGCGCTGGATCCTTTTTGAGATCAGAGGCCAACAACTTGGCGTATTCCTCCGCTTTCTCGGAGGCGCTCTTTTCGACCAGCTTAGAGCCAGGCTTATATAGTTTGCCCTTCTCGCTCTTATCCTCTCGCCTGGAGCCCGCATCATATGTGCCGGCCTTAACCCACACCTTGGAAGAGGCCGTCGGTGCTTCTTGGAACGTCTCCACAAATTCCTTAAAGGCCTGAAAGAATGAAATGAAATCGTGTTTTAATTTGTCACTTTTAAAAATATCATCTAGTTACTCACATGTGCCGCAGCAGCTTCATCTTCCTTCTTCTTTTGTTCCTCCAACTCTTTTTTGGACTGTAAGCATTGTTTATTGATTAAGAAAAGTAGAACAATCAGTTTATTCGTAAGAAACTTACCAATTGCCGCTTGGAAAATGTGCCGACAGTAAATGCCTCCAACTTCTTTTCACTTATGCGCTAAATACAAGGCAAAACCAAAAACATTAAATACATGACTGGACCTTACAAGTCGTATTATTACCTTCATTTTGAGAAGCTTTTTTATATGTTTTATTTACGTTTCTTTTATCCACTTTCCATTTTTCTTCACAAGCAACTTTAGCGATTAAAGTTCTTTAAATATATCGATAGGTTTCTAGGGGTGTAATCAGAAAATGTCAATGTCATATATCGATGTATCGATATGCTGTAGGCTACCATCACAGTACAGAATTGAGTTAAATTAAAATTTTTACCAAAAATAAAACAAAGTAGGCTGTGGTGGGTGGTCTCTGGCTGCCACCGTACGTAGACAAACAATTTATTCGCTGGCGAAGCACTAACAGCCGATAGGTAAGCTGTGCAAATGGAACCACAAATTTGTCGTCTGTGCCTGCGTGGTTGTGGCTCCCAGATGTGTCTCCAGATCTTCGGAGATGCAGCAGCAGGTGCTGCGGGCAGTCTGCCAAACGTTGCGGAAGTTCTACGCCAGCACTTTTGGTTTGAGGTGAGCTAACTGGACTATCATAACATGCATCCACTTAGTCATGATTATTTCTCAGTTACTGCCAAACGATCCGATGTCGAAAGTTGTTTGCAATGTCTGCTGGACTCAGGTTTCCGAGTTCCATCAGTTCTATGTGTCGATTCAAGAGGCTCAGGTTATCTACGCCAATGCACCGAAGTTCAAGCAGGATCCCGATCCAGACATGCTGAGCGCATCGTGGCCAGAGGAGATATTGATGCCAGCCAATGAACTGACCGTCGATGGGAACAACGACTGTCGCAGCACGCAGCTTAATGTGAATCCCCTGGATGAGCTGGACCTGGAGATGTCAGCGTATGCAGATACAGATGTGGAGGACCAAAAAGAAATCAAACTGGAGCGACTGTCGCCAGACGAGTTCGTGAACGGAATCGACGATGTGGATCTCATTGTTACCCGCAGTGGCCTAAAACGTAAACGTGAAACTGAACCCATTGAGAAGCTAAAGACATCCAAAGTAAAACGCACAGCCCGGTCCAAGGGTCACGAAAAGCGCAGGACCATAGCAAAGCGGACGTTCAAGACACAGCAGTGGCCACCGTTCTGCAAAGAGGACGAGGAGCTGATCAAACGCTACGTCGTCATGGGCTGTGAGCTGTGCATCTTTCTGGCTGACGATTTCGATGGCATTCGAGATCACTTCAAGGACAAGCATCCCAACGAGCGACCCTACATCAAATGCTGCGGACGCAAGTTGAACAAACGTTGCCTGATAGTCGAGCATGCCCGACGTCACGAGAATCCCGAGTACATTAAGTATATTAATTTGAATTTGAGACATACATATATCTTATTAATATATATCTCCTCTTAAGATGCAATGACTGTGGCAAAGTGTTTGCCAATTCAAGTGTTCTACGCGCCCATTGGTTGGTTCATCACGTGCCGGACGAGGAATGCGATTTCCAGTGCGAGGAGTGTGGCAAACGATTCTCGCGCCGGAATCTCCTGGAGCTGCATAAAGGCTCACATGTGCCGGCCAACGAACGCAAGTTCATCTGTCCAGAGTGCCCCAAACACAATGCGTGAGTATGAAGCAATTACATGAAGAGCAACTTGTCTAAGATTGGATATACTTTCTAGCTTTGCAACCGAATACCACATGCAGGTGCACATAAGTATGCAGCATCGCAAGGCAGCGAATATATGCCATGTTTGTGGCAAGGAGATCAAGGATAAGGCCGTCTTTGAGAAGCACGTTCGCCTGCATTTCGAGGACAGCGGACCGCGCATCAAATGCCCACGTCCGGACTGCGAAAGCTGGCTGAAGGACGAGGACAACTTGAAGCAGCATTTGAGGCGACACAACGACGAGGGCAAATCGTTCATCTGCTCGGAGTGTGGCAAGAGCTGCAAGAATTCGCGTGCACTCATCGGTCACAAGCGCTATTCCCACTCGAATCAAATCTTCACCTGCGAACAGTGCGGCAAGACCTTCAAAAAAGATATTAGCCTTAAGGTTTGCATAACTCTAGCCATATTTAATCTCTTATACTAGTAATACTGTTCAAATTCCAGGAGCACATGGCTCAGCATACTGGAGAGCCCCTTTACAAGTGTCCCTTCTGCCCGCGGACCTTCAACTCGAATGCCAATATGCATTCCCACAAAAAGCGCATGCATCCAAATGAATGGGATCATTGGCGTAAGACGAAAACGGGCAGCTCCCAAAAGGTGCTGCCCAGTGCACAGGTGTCGCAAATGTTCAGGGAAGATCCCGAAACGGCCGCCATTCCAAATATTTCAAACATTTTTTAGAAGAGAAATCGTTACCTCTTTCCCACGCTATTGTTAATATTCTTTTCTTTAGTTATATTAATATGTGTACATTGTGCATACATATAAATGTTTATAAAACTAATTCATACTGTTATTAATGTGATCTTTTGAAAAACGTTTTTTATTTTTAAAATAGAGTTTTGAAAAAAATAAGATGGTTGGTTAGTGGATGGATTTATTTCCTTAAAAATATCGTAACAGTAAAAAATATAAATTTTTAACTAATTGTTTTTATTTAGTATTTAAATTATCGTAAAATAGAAATACTTAAATTTGGTATTCGTAAGTATTTCCTCATTTCCAACAATTGTGACTATCGCGTGCAACCTGTAGTTTAATTAACCCATTTTGTTATCGATAGAAAGTTGGTCCCATGTCTTTTCTCTAATGAAATTAATTAATTTTAAATTAAATAAATAAACTAATTAAGTACAAATTCAATAAACCAAGAAAACTAAAAATGTTCTAAAATAATAAAGTTCATTTTAAAATTAATTTGGTGCACGACACCCTTTCGCGTGGTGAAGTTTAGTAAGAAATTCTAAAAAAAAAATATTAAAAAATCGTGCAATATTTAAGCATGGCCAAGGTTGCCACATGATTTTGTGTCTTGTGTGCAAACAGCAACGTCAACAACGTAGAAATGAATGTAAGTTAACTATATAAATATAAATAAAGTACTTAAAATGGAATTCAAAGGTTTAAATTGGTTTATATGGAACCTTGACCTGTGACTGTGTGAACGCTTCTATTAATGAAACTACTTTTACCCAAATTCCAGGAGTCCGAGATTCCCATAGACATCCATACGCTAAAGCTGCAGGATTGGCTTATCAGCAGACGGATCGTGCCAAAGAACATACAGGCACCCATTAAGGATATACATGCCAAGATCAGCAATGCCCTGCAAGATATGCCAGCCAACGATCAACTGATTAAGCTGCTCTCGGGATCTAGTGGGTTCTCACATTGGATGAATTCCTTGTACTCGCAACTAATTCTTGTCACTCTTTACAGACATCAACTATCTGCACGTCAAGCAGATTATCGAGATTCTGAAGCAGACGGAGAAGGATACGAAAAGCGTTTTCGGCACCTACGGCAGCCAGCGCATGAAAGACTGGCAGGAAGTGTGTCGCCTCTACGAGAAGAACGCAACGTATCTGGCCGAAACCTCGCAGATATTCGTTCGTAATGTAAACTATGAAATTCCGGGAGTGCGTAAGCAAATGTCCAAGTTGGAGCAGCAAACCGATGAGTGTTTGAAACGAGCCCATGACCTTCAAAAGCCAGAGGCTCAACTGCTGGCCGAGCATGCTGCTTTATTGGAGCAACTGGGCGTCAAGGGGGATAATCTTCATGCCGAATTCATTGAGGTGCTCGCTGGCTTGCCAGAACTCTACACGAAATCCTTGCAGGACATTGGAAGAATACAAGCAGGGATTGACTTGTATGCTGAGATTGGCGGACAAAGTCAATGCTTGCCCATACTACGTCACTTGGTTGAGCATGGAAACACTACAGTCTATCAGTATATACACAAGGAAGCACCGCTTGCTATTGAGGAGCCAGAACTGAGACTTAACTTAACCGGCTCCAGCTTGTCGAAGGAGAACGACGGCAACGAAATCGATTTCGGAACTGATGACAACGGCGGCACATCTTCAACAGTCTCGGCGGAAATTATTGACTACGGTGATTTCCAAGAGACCGATGGCGGCAACATCGATTGGGGCATTGAAAGTGCACCAACGGATGCTGTGGAGATCAATTTCGATATTCCAGTGGAGGAATATGGCATCGTTGTCGAAGGCACCGGCATGGATGGCGGAACAGCGAAAGGTTTGCTTCAATAGATACCCAATAAACTTGTTCCTCATTTACAAATGATTACAATTTTGCAGGTGATCAGGCATATACGCTGTTGGACTCACCCAGCTATCGGGATCGTTTCCTGGATGAAATCCATGAGTTGGAGGCATTCCTGCGAATGCGTCTCTACGAACTAAATCATTTGGAGTCTTCCAGCAACATTATGTTCTCGTTGATGGACAACATTGCCACCCATGACAGCGAGAGTATAGGCAAAATATTGGCCGATGTCGAGAAGATCATTCAACAAAGCTCAGATGAACAGACGCGTCATCTCTTCCAACTGAAGCATTCCCCCAAATACGCCGATCTGCTGGCCAGCAAACTCCAGCAGATGACCAAGGCCGTGGAGAAGGTGCGCGCTACTCAGGAGCTGATGAAAAAACGTGCCGTCGATCTGCGGGAGCAGCGTCAACAATTGAATCCCGTGCTGGATGAACTAATAGCCCAAACTCGGACATTGCAAGCATATATTGAAAAGGATATTTCCAAGCGCTATAAGAATCGCGTTGTCAATCTTATTGGTGGCGTTAACTGAATGTTATTTGAACTCAAACTGTTCATGTCTTATGATTTTATATGGAAAAGTGCAAATAAATTGTTGAAAATATATTCATAAAATTAATAAAATGAACTCAACTTGTTTTAAAAGAATTTTTATTCATTTTTATTTTGCTATTTTTATTAAATATACAAATTTTATTTATCTTTTTGTGTGTTTTGTTTGTTTTTGTTGTTGATTTCTCTTATTTTTGTATCCAGAATACAAATCTAATTTAATGTAGTTGTTGGTTGCTTTTTTGTTCATTCATAAAAGTAGCCTTACACTTGTATCGTTTTAAACTTTCACTTATGTAATGTTTCTTAGCTGAATTGAATACACAATTTGTAAAAACAAGAACAACGCTATATTTTATATATATATATTCAAATATGATTAACTTAAGGGGTTCGAAGAGGTTTAAGGAAATAAACACATGTTTAGTTGCATTCGGAAGCAAAGTAAGTAAGGAGATTTGGATATACGAGATACGAGTATACCAGATGGCAATTGAATGCCCAAAAATAAAACAATTATATGGAGGACATACATACATACATTCTGGGTGGAAGGAGGGGGCAGAGACAGAGGGATTGTTTTTTATAATTATACAAGTTTTGGGTGTAAAAAGCCACAAATTGGGTATACATGATATCAACTAGACTTAGGCACTAATCTAACAAAAATGTGGCATACAACTCGAAATAAAATGAAGTAAGTTTTGTATGTATGTATTGTATTTAAACATTCGATTGTTCAAACTAAATAGAAAATAACAAGCACTATCGAAATTAAAATACATATTCTCATATATGTATCTACATATATAGTAATTAATTATTATATAATATTTTACGGCAAAGGGCCTCATGATATGGTTGCAACAGCTTTTCAGTTGTTTAACTCTTTTTTTTGTTTTTCAAATAAAATCTACAATCTTTAAAGGGAAGTGTTTTGGGATTGCGACTTATATCGTATGCGTATATATATAATGTTGCTTTGATTTCTATATATTTATATGTATCAACGTACGTATTTGTGTTCTCATTCATCTCATTCATTATTAAGTTAAATAATTATTAAATAATCATGCAAAATTTGTTCGAAAATTGGTTGTTTGGTTGCTGTGGTTGTTGTTGCTGCTGTTGTTGTTGTTGTTGTTGCCGTTATTTGTTAGTACAGGCTTAGAAACTACATATTACATAATTTACGTAATTATTTAGTGTTTTTTTTTATTTGTTTTTTGTTTGTTTTTAACTTAAACGCTACTATTTATATATGCATGTATGTATGTGTCTGTCGTCATGTTGTTGTTGTTATTATATATAATTCTATGTGATTCTTGTTATTGTTTTTAATTACAATATTTATTCACTTGATTGTTGTAACAATAGCATCGGTCGGATTGGAAATTAACTGAGCACTGAAGCCCCAATCTTCAAGTTATTGCTCAAACATTTCAGTTTAGATATTAGTATTTATAATAATTATAATCTTAACTAGTTAGAATCATCATCATCATCATTCTTTTTGATATCTACACAAGCACACTACAAATAGACAAAAATAGTGCTCCTTAAGGGGATCTCTTAACTCATCTCGTAAAAACTAAACAAATGTTTTTTATTTTTATTTTTTTTTTCTCTTTTTTTGTTTGTTTGTTAATTAATGCTTTTCAATGAAAAACATCGCCTCTCTTGGCGCCTATACCTGCTGCTGGTGCTGGCCACCAGCGCGTATGATTATGATTATGATTATGCGCGAAGTGGTGGTGCTGATGGTGGTGCCCTTGGTGATGCCCTTGGGCACCACCCAGCGCCGGCTACTTTGGTTGTCAATCGTTCTTCACTGGATAATAGATTAGATCGGGCTGCTGCTGTTGCATATGATGCATATAGTCGTTGATCGGCGGCAGCACTGACTTTGAATCATCGCCCAGCATGGGATAACCCACACCAACGCCCACTGGCGGCACCACCGTCCGCTCATACACGCTGCCATGTGGCGGCGGCGGTGGCAACAAGTGTGTGGCAGCTGCCAACGAATGCAACGGCTGCTGCAGTCCATGTGCATGCGGATGCGGATGCGGATGACCATGATACGGCTGAAAGCTGTTGTGCTTCTGCTGTTCGCTGACCAATTGGTCACTCAACCCGCTGTGGTTGTGATTGTGATGCTGCTCGTAGGACACGGCGCCACCATAAACGTTGCCAGCAGCTGTGTGCCTCATCAGACCAGCTCCATAGGCAGCGCTGGCATTGTGATGTTGTTGTTGCTGTTGTTGTGCCGCTTGCTGTTGTTGCTGTGGCTGCTGTTGTTGCTGTTGCTGCTGCTGCTGTGGAGATTGCTGTTGCATTAGATCAAAGTTGTACTCCAATGGCGTGGGATTTGTGTCAATGAGATTCGTGAGAATGCTGCCAATGTTGTTGTAGTTGTGAGCATCTCCCGGTCCGACTTGATTCGCCTGCGGCTGTGGTGTTGCTGCTTGCTGTTGTTGTTGTGGCTGTTGCTGTTGTTGTTGTGGTTGTGGCCACATGTGCTGGAAGCTCAATAAATCACTTGTCAGCGCCGGATCTTGTGGTTGTTGCTGCTGCTGTTGTTGTGGCTGTTGCTGTTGTGGTTGTTGCTGTTGTGGTTGTTGCTGCTGTTGTGGCTTGTTGACCACGGCCGGTTGCTGCTGTGCGGGCGACGCTGTGGCGCCCACATTCATTGGAAGCCCCAGAAACTCGCTCGAATCCACAATGTAGAACTTGTTGTCCTTGAGCTCAACTGGCTGACTGCTTGGAGCGCCGCCAAAGCCCATGTTGCCCCACGAATCAGCAGCTGCCTGTTGCTGCTGCTGCTGCATGAATTGCTGCTGCTGCTGTTGCTGTTGCGGACCAGTTGCCGCTGCCGATGGCGACGGTTGCGGCTGTGGCGACTGCAAACGCGAGTGCTGATGCTGCGGCGAGTGACTGTGACGATGTTGCTGCAGCAACAGTTGATGCTGGTGGTGCATGGGCGGCATGTGGTGCGGTGAGCTAAAGTGTTGTTGTTGCTGTTGCATCTGCTGTGCCTGATGTGGATGTGGATGCGGATGGGGGTGTGGATGCGGATGCGGATGTGGACTTTGAGGCGTGTGACTGCGCAAATGTTGTTGCTGTTGTTGTTGCTGCTGCTGCTGCTGCTGCGTCTGTTGTGTGTGCTGTTGCTGATACTGATTAATCAGCTGGTGCTGCTGATAGCTGCTAGCTGGATTGCCAGTTGGCTCAAAGTGAAACTGACTCTCCGGGCCGCCAAAGCTGTTCATGCGCTGCAGATGCAACTCCGGCGTGCTGTTGTTCGGCGTATGCGTATGGCGATGATGCGGCGGCGGCTGTTGCTGCTGTTGTTGTTGCTGTGGTTGCTGTTGCTGCTGCTGAGGTGGTGGTGGCTGTGGCACCGCGTGCTGCAGCGTTGGCGGTGGCGTCGCTGTCGCATGTTGTTGTTGTTGCTGCTGCTGCTGCTGCTGATGTTGCTGATGCAGCGCATTCTGCTGCTGCTGTTGCTGCTGCGCCGGCGTCTGTTGCTGCTGCTGCTGCTGCAATTTGTCCGCACTAAAGCTCTGATTGTACATGGAATTCTGCTGAGATTCGCTCGTGGACACCGAGTGCTGTGACGTGGACGCCGTCGAGGACTGCGAGCTGTTGCTGCTCACCATGGCGGCATTGAACTGATCCTGCTGCGAGCAACCTGGCGTCGTTGACAACGGCGGCGGCGGTGTGGGCGTGGCCCCCATGCCACCACCAACTACCTTGCCAGGACCTTGCTGTGCTCCAACCGCAGCTGCCGAAGATGCTTGAGATTTGGCCTTGCTGCCGGCTGACTTTTTGGTTGCCTTCACCGGAGGCGGACCTGGCATATCGGGCAGAGGCACCATGTCTAAGAAATAGAATGTATAATTCAGTTATCTGTATTTATGTATTTGGAATCAATGACTTACCATCTTCGTTGGCTTTGGGGAAACGCTGTTTGCCCTTTTTAGGAGGCGGCGGCTGATTTCCATGCATCGTCTGTTTATGGCGCACCAAATGCGTCTTCCACTTGAAGGTCTGTAAATTTAAAGGGTTGGCATTAGTTGGTTAGTGGACTACAGTCGAATGATGAAACCAACTTGAGAGACCCTGCAAAAATCAATTACAGACGTGTCTGGATAAAGTAAACACCCTACAAAATTGTACTATCGAAATAAATTATCAGGGGTACCACAGAATTCGCTAGCGAAATATAATTCCGCTGAAAGCATTTCCGCACGGAAATTTTCAAGGTGCCACAGAGCTTCGAGTGATTTAATTTTCTTTAGCATTTTTACCAACCTTTTGGAATGTTTTATGTTTATTACTAAATTTGGTTGAAGCTCGCATAATAAATAAGTAATGGGGATGAAATGGTTCAAAATATATGAAACAGAAATCGCGAATCTTATCGTTGATTTCGAGCTGCGAGGACAAAGATCAACTCGAAGCTCTCTTATCAGCTCAGTAAACGAGAGATGAATTCTAGATTTGTGCCCACTTTAGTGGCAGATTAAAGGATCAGTGTAAATTACATAAATTACTTACATTTAATGTGTTTAATTAAAGAATTTATTATTATATTATTATTTTGTGTTTTGCTTGCTTTTTTGTGAAATTGTCCAAAGGGGCGAGAGTTTTATACAAATGATGAAGTAGAAAGTGAGCCAAAGGTGAAGTCTTTTTTTGTTTTCAGTCAAGGAAGGAACAGAAGTGTTGTCCTGTTCCTGTCCAGGAAACAGAACTGTCTAAATATTATAAACTAGAAAATCTTAAGAATGAACAAGAAATCATATTTGGCTGCGACTAGGAAAGAAACTTGGCTGAATCTTATAAACTATTGAGTCTTATTATGTATGTTGTATATTGTAAATGGTTATATCGTTTAGTCCTCCTGCTCCATGTACTCATCATCGTCGTCGTCATCGTCCTCGTCGGCACGGTTGTTGTTGTTGTTGATCTGCTGACGCGCCAGCGGCAAGTGACGGGCTGGATATGTGGGCGGAACGGGAGCTGTCTGGCGCTGATTGCTGCGCCTGGCCGTGGGACGATAGTACATGTTGCACTGCAGATAGTCCTCGGCCTCGTCCTCGCCGGCGCCCTCCATGGAATCCTCTCAATGGTGCGCGAATAATCCTCGATCTCCTCGTCATACAAATGCGGTGCTCCATTGGCAAACGATGCAAATCGCATGGGATCCCGCAGGCAACTCATTGTCTTACACTGACGGCAACTCGGACTGGTCACAAACTCACGCAGCTCGGCCAGGGAACGTGCCGTCTCGTTGACAGCCTGCTGGTAGTACTCCTCCTGGGTGAGCAGACGACGCTGGGTGGGAAAGCGGCGTCTGTAGAATTTCCGGGCATAGTTCAGCACGGAGTTGGGGCAGTAATAGGCAACAAATATGATGGCCATGAGGATGGCACAGGCGCTCGTGTGCCAGCTGCAAAAGTAGGCCATGGCACAGCCAACGGCCTGGAGCACCCATTGGAGGATGCGCTGCGAGCGCGGATTCTTCGGTGGTCCAATGCGGTAGCAGACGAGGAACGACACCAGTCCCGTGATGACCAGATACCAGACCACATACTCCCGATAGGTGATCAGAATGAGACGCATGTTGTCCGACAACTGCTTGAGTATGAAGAGTCCAATTGTCCAGCCGCCGATGAGGACGCCATACATCATGGGACGCCGTGGGAATAGCTTCGATATGACCGCAATGATCACCAGCAGCGATGCACAAATGCCCAGCACAATCCCAGCCAGATAGTAGAAGATGCTGTTCTTCGCAAGCTGTCCGGCGCGCCAGAAGATCAGCATGCCAAGGCCGAGCTGAAGAAAGCGCCACAGATCGAACTTGGCGTACTGCAGGCTCACGTTGTAGGGCTGATTGGAGGCGACGCCGATGCACTGCTGCTCAAACGGCGACAGCTGGACGCGCTGGCGCTTCTGGGAGAAGAGCGTGAAGCTGAACATCGAGCGCTGCTCCTTGTAGTGCTCCAGCACCTCCTCGGGCGTGCGTCCGCCGTACTCCGTGTAGTCGTCGTTGCCAATCGAGAGCAGAAACTCGACGGACTCGAACAGGCTGATCAGCGAGAGCGGCTTGCCCGGATAGCAGTAGGTGCGCAGCACATTTGTACCCATACCGATTGGCCGTAATGTCTATGGACGTGCCCTCCGCCAGGTAGACGGTGTCCGTCGACGGTTTAGCGCCAATTGCCGGCGTCACCAAAGCCGCAATTATGCCCAATATTATTAGGGGCAATGCAACAGCATTTATCTCAATATGACTGCGTCGCTTCAGTCTCATTTTTCTCAGTTATACATAAATTAAATTTTCGCACAAAAATACAAACAAATATAAGCACGGTTGCCACAATTGGCGTTTTTGCGCCAAAATTGGCTCTTTTTTGTCCTGTTGGCGCAATGGCACTTATTTTTTCGAATTGGCTCCTTTTTCCATCAGTTCAGAATTAGGTTATTGTATGTTGCATTTGACATTTTACACATGACGTGCGCTCATAAGCTTGCTTGTTTTTCTCGTCCGCGCTTTCCGCTCGGTCCGCGCACGTCACACGCACTTTTTCTACTAGGCTGCTAAGGGTTGACACCTTCTCAGACTAGCAACTTTTTCAAGTTTATCAATTGCAAAACAATATACTTTAAATTTGTATCTTATTTAATTAACAAAATTTAATTTATTTATGTAATAACTGATTTTGTTTAGCTAAAAGAAAATTAAAAGTAACTGGCGCGAGAAAATAAAAGTTATTTGACAACTCTAGCAACTGTCTGCCATTAGTCTGGCAACTCTTCGTGACAATTGTTTTCACAAATTGCATATTAAGTTAAATATTTATTTCGATGAAACTTGATTTACCTTAAAAGAGCTATTTTTTAATGCTTAATTTAAAGAAAACAGAAGTGGTTCCATAAATATTTTTTTAATACCTTACTTCGAACTCTGACTAAAAAATGTGGCATCACTGACCCTGACATCGAACGGAAAGTTACCGAATTTAGCGCTAGTTTGTTCCGCGCAAAATTATTATGCGAATTGACCTGAATGAAATTTAAGGGAAATTCAAGCGAAAGCGATTTCTGTGGCACCCCTGAATATTTGAATGCAGTTTGAATTAATGAGCGATGGTCATTTTTGATTTATTCAGTCTATGCTAAAATCTAGATGCCAAATTCGGTGTCACTAACTTCTACATTATCTGTGATTAAGGTGTCTATACAGACAGATGGATTCCTTTCGATAATCTTATCAGACCTATTGTACATTTTAAGTATCAGATTTAATGCATAAGGATTTTGATCCCATATTACCTGATCGCAATGGTTGCAGCAATGCGGTCGCTCCTCGGAGTGCGATGGCAGATGCCGTTGCAGTGACTTGGCGGAGCCGAAGCGTTTGCCGCAGAGCGTGCACTTGCACTCGGAGACATCGACGTGGGCGTTGCTGTAGTGCTCCTTGAGTGCAGGATATGTAAAGTACGAGGAGCCGCACAGATCGCACACATAGGTGCGCTTCACCTCCGTGTGCAGCTGCACGTGCCGCTCCAGATTGGCCTTGAGTGTGAAGCGGTTATGGCAAATGTGGCACTCAAAGAAATTGTCCCGCTTATGCACGCGTATGATGTGCTGATAGAGGGCATTCTTCGAGGGGAACTCGGCGCCACACACCTCACAGATGGCGCCGTCGGCCTTGTGGCCCGTCTCTTCAAAGTGCTGCTGCAGCTTCTTCTGCGACAGCTTCAGGCCGCACTCTCCGCAAGGAAACACTAGAAAACAATAGAAAATCAACATTAGTTTGAATGATTAACATAAATATAAGTATAAGTAAAATAAAGTCCTTCTCTTTTTGAGTTTGTGCCTGTGGCATTGGTGAAATTTACATTCACATCGACTCACTTTTGAATTCCTTCTTGTGCGACTCCACATGGGCGTGGAACTGCTGGCGACGTGAGTAGGACTCGCCGCAGGTCTCGCACACAAACGGAAACTCTTTCACGTGCATCGTGCGATTGTGCTGAATGATTTCCTGCAATTACAATAGAGTTAACAATCAATTCATAATCATCTAAAAATATAAAACGGTAAGAGCTAGAAGGCTAAATTTTTTCACATTAAGTATTTTAATTTTTTAACGTACAATATATTAAATTCTTTTGTTTCGACTCACTGAAAATTAATAAATCTTTAATAAATCTACAATTTACCTCCAGCGTGTTGCCATTGGGCTGTCCACAGTCGTGACAGTAGCCGGGATGCATCTTGTAGTGATCCAGCAGAGATTTACGTTTCCTATATGACTTGGGGCACAACAGGCAATTGTAGCTAGGCTTATCCTTTTTACTCCCGGGCGTGTGTCCGCCACCCAGCTGAGAAGGTGGCGCCTGCAGGGAGGTGCTGCTGCTGCTGCCACCATCGATTAGCTGCTGCTTGGCAGCGTCCATCTCATCCAGGTCATTGTCCAGCTCATCATCATCCTCGTCACCCGACAGCTCATTGTCGTCCAGCTCCAGCGAGGAGTTCAACTGTCCGCCCATGATAGACGGCGACAGATGAGCTGCCTGCGATGGCTGACGTGGATGTGGATGTAAATGTGGATGCAGATGGGGCTGATGATTGTTCAGCATTTGTTGTTGTGGAAACTGTGGATGATGTGGATGTTGCTGTGGTTGTTGTTGCATTTGCATCATGCCACCCATCATCGAGAGCGGATTATTGCTTGAGTTGTAATGATTGGGATTATCATTCTGTATCTGAATCTCAGTGCCTGACATCAACTGCGCTGTGGCTGACATGGCAACACCTTCGTGTCCATATCCAGTTCTCATGGCCATGGACAAGTTCTGTGACTGCGTCTGTGACTGCGACTGATGTGACTGCTTGGAGGCGGGATGTTCCTGTCCCAGTTGCTGATTGCTGACCACATTGTTGCTCTTGTTCAGATTGTTGTTGTTATTGATATTGCTTGACGTAAGGCCGTTGATCACAAGGTTGCCACCGACACTGGTGCTGCTGCTGTAAATGAAGAATGGATTTCATTAGTGACTTTATCAGTTCAATCTCCCAATTCGCCCCCAACTTACAGATGATGCGAATGAAGCTGCGTCCCATGGCTGGTGTCCATGAGCAGCGACGCGATTCCGTTGTCATGGACGGCGCTGCTGTTGCTATTACTGTTCCCGCTGCCCGTGACGCTGCCTGTGACGCTGCCCAATCCGCTGCCGGCACCGGCCAGCATCTCATCTATTTCCGGCTCCATTTCGAGCCCATCGATGAGACGACCAGCGCCTACACCTTCGTCAATGAACTCCTCAAACTTCATAATCTCTTGGGCCGCCGATGACAGCTGTGACTCCGTCTCGGACTCCAGCTCGGAGTCGCCAAACGATATGGATCTCAGCTGGCGTGTCTCTTGATTCTCCTGCAGCTGCAGCGGCACTTCCAACTGTTGATCCACCTGATCCGGCTGACTCTGATTCTGACTCTGTTTCAGCTTACGTTTCTCCTCTGATTCCCGTAATGCTGCCACTGCAGCCTCCGCCGCCGCAGCCGCATCGTTGGCCAGCTGTCGCCGCTCCCGTTGCCGGCGCCATTCGTCTAACCGTTGCTCCCGCAGCTCTTTCAGCACCCGGGTCGAGGGCGTGGTGCCCAGCAGACGTCCGGTGACCACAAAGTTGTCGTAGAACTGCTTGAGGAAGGGCTTGTGGTGCTGACTCAGCGCCAGCCGCAGCAGCACCCGGAACTGCGCCTTAAAGGCCCGTTCGCTGAACTCCCCGCTGCTGTGATGGTACCGCAACGTGTACTGGGTATCCTCGTGGAACACGTAACCCTCCCCCAGCCGGGATCGCGTCACGGGCGCCACCACATCCATGCTGCTCAAGATGTTGTTGGTTCGTTTCCGTTTAACCAACGCCCTGGAGCGGCTTAGCTTTTGTTGCCGGCGCAGTTGGAGTTCCTCGCAGCTATTGCTGTTACTGTCATTGTCCACGTCATCGGGCCCATCGTCGTCGCCATCCCCCTCCTCCTCCTCGTCCTCATCGAATGTGGCCACATACTTGCGCTTCGCCGTATGGATCAGATCGAGGGGATCGCTGTTGAGGAGAGCTCGACCTGCAGCTGCTATCGCATCCACATTGTTGCTCCCACTGGCGGAGCGATGGAAGTGCAGGCGTTTGCTCATGGAAGACGAGTTCTCGGTATCGGCATCGCCATCGCCATCGCCGTCGACATCACCGTCGACATCGGCATCATCATCATTGAGGAAGTCATCCTCCTCGTCGAGGCACATAAACTCCTCTTTGCAGAGAATCTTCTCAAAGTTCTGATTCAAATCGATCGCGGATGATGTTTCATTCTCGCTCTCACGTTTTATTTTCGATACCGGCAATGCTCCATCAGATCCATCTAAACCCGGCTCGATCTTCTCCTTTTTGGCGCCAATCTTCGCTAGCTGCTTCGAGTCCACGTCCGCGTCCGCGTCGGCTCCATTATCATTGGGTTGGTTGTTGTGACTGAACAGATTCCTGACGACTCGGTCGCAGGCCTCTGGATATTTGCACTTAAGCGTTTGCAGCAGAAATTTGATTGCATCGCACCGCGACGCCGCATTCAGACTGTCCAGTAGATTCACTGACTGATCCACCTGCAACACAATAGAGATACATATTCAAATAAGTTCAAACACATTAGAAACAAATACTACAATTAAGCAAACTCTAAATTGATACGTATCTACGCGGGTTTTAATCCGGAAATACTCATATACAGTGGCTCACAGCTTATTTGACCTACTACATTTGTTATTATGTTTTCTTTTACTGCATTATTCAGATATATTATTTGTAATAAAAATAAAATAAATATACTTTGCTTAAGCTTAAACATTAATTAACAAATATGCGTATACAATTTATTTTTATCACTGCGGACGGCAGTCCGCGCTAGTGACGAAAGCAGCACGAAGGGTGCGAAAGGCGACTAGCATATATACACAGGAAGAATGGAAAATTTTCTACGACTGTCCGATCATCATAGTCCAATTAGAGTAACATCATAGTTGACAAAGCTAAACTATCAAAAAATATTGCAATTTCAAAATTTCTGATATCCCATAAACAAAAACCTCTTTACGACGTAAAAGTCTAGTTTGTGACGAATAATATTCAGTTTTACATATGTATAAATTATTTTATAAAAAATTTTAGTGAGTGAGTGAGTTTTATTTGGTATGAAGAATTGAGACATTTTAGCGCAATGTGCCAAGTGCCAAAATTTTGTTTAAAATAATTTATATGTAAAACTTAATATTATTCGTCACAAATTGGATATCAGAAATTTTGGGGCATGAAAATGTTTTCGTCACTAGACTTTTACCTCGTAAAGAGGTTTTTTTATGGAATCTCTCCTTCCTATTAAACGATAAGTTCATTTCAAATTTTTAATAAATATATTAAACTTCGTTCTCAATATCGTCTATCGTTGTCCAAGTTCCCAAGTGTAAGTCATGTCTGGTATACACTGTACTATACACATACATGCTACATACATTTGTACATACAATAGTACATATTTAATTATGCACGAAAGTTTCGCGTAATAAATGATCAACTTCCGTTAGGTGGTGCTACATTTCCTGTTCGACCCACACAATCAAAGCGAATGGGGTACATGAGAGAAAAAGGTAGACAGAAGTAGAAGGTGGAAAGGTATTGCAGCTCTGCCGGCCACGTGCTTTAAAAATGGTAAACTTAAATAAAAGTCCAATTGGAGTAACGAATGATTTATGTAAATTAACATGTATGTACATGTATTAATATTAATTTATGTGTGAGTGAAAATGTAATTGAACAAAGGTAACATTCACACGTGCATGCCAAAGAACTGTCATCAAATGCAATTACTGATTATGATTTTCCAAACAATTTAATGCAATTAGAGCGCCAAGAGAGCCCGCGCTCTGCCTCTGCCTCTACCTCTGCCTCCGTTCAACACAGCTCAGCTGGCGTCAGCGTCAATGGAATCGCTAGCAGACAGCGCGGCGACAGAGATAGCGACTGCGCTGCTGGCGCAAACGATTAGCGCAGAGTACGACGAAGATGGCAAAGGCGAAGAGTGTATAAAAAATAGCAGGCAAAATAAAAACAAGCAACATTCACACATACACTTACACACACATAAATACATACATACAGACATAAAATAATAAAAAAATAAAGAGCTCGCTTCCAGCAACGACGAAGGCCAGAGAGCTGGGGAGGGGAAGGCAAAGAAATTAAAACAGCGCACAATTTGTGCTACTTTTTCCCCATTCCACAATGTTGCCATCTCTCTATGTTTATGTACATATATATAGTGTATATATGTATTTGAGTGCTGGTGTAAGTGTGAGTTAAAGCAGAGAGTCAACACTTTACGTAGTTGTAGTTGTAGCAACATCGATGGCGCTCTCTAAACTGCTCTCCCACAACCCACCCACTGGCTGACATTGTTTTTTGCGAGAGCAGAAAAGAGAGGGCCGCATTTAAAAGGAGCTAGTGAGAGAGGGAGAAAAAAGAGTAAGTGAGAGGCAAATGAGAAGAATGGGATGGGGGCAACGGCACTGAACAACACAAACATTGGCCCCGCTGGCAATTCTCAAAAATGTATTTCATTCTTTTAGCAGAAGCATAAAATTAATACGATGTTTATCCACTTGGGAGAACTAATTATGAACAACATGAATAAGACAAGAGAAATTAATTTAAAAAAATTCATAAAGGGTCGAAGAGTTAAAGTAATATTCATAATTATTTAGTAACTAGCAAAATATTCCACATTTTTAGTTAATTATAATTATTTAGAAATAACCGATACAACTGTATTTCCTCTTTTAAATCTTTTTAAATAAATCCAACTGCAATCCTGACATTGAAATTGCTATAATCCTGTAACTAAAAAAAAACGTATCTAAAACGTATCTACTTCTTCTTGAAATATATATTATAATTTTGCGAATGGTGGCAACTCTGTTCGCTTGCACCCAACTGGCAATTGTCGGTAAATGTTGTTGTAAGTTTAGATTGGAGATAACACTACAATGTAAGTTCCACGTGCGTTTGTGTGCGTGTATGCGTTACACTATTTCGAGAGAAAGAAAGAGCGAGAGAGGGAAGTAGAGTACGTACGCGCTAAATAAATATGTACGTACGTAAATACAGATATATTTATGTTGTTGTTGCAAAGCAGAGCATTGCAGAGAAATGTTAAATACGATATTAATTAGATAAATAGACATTTACGCATGTGTGTGTGTCTGTGTAGATTTGTATGTGTTTTTATACAGATAGTGCTTTAATTAAAATGTCATGCTCCTATGTACACATGTACATACAAGTGTACATACATATGTAGGTTACTAAGCGCTGAAGTATTAAATTAAATTTTTAATTACAATGCACTTGAGATTTAATTTATTAATTGTAATGGATGAACTCTTTCTTAAATATTTAAGCTAGAAATAAATAGTTGTATCATTTAAAGTTTTAATGAATTTAATTTAAAATTCCTTTTTATGAACAAGAATATAAAGATTTAGGTTGAAGCTATTAAAAAATGTATTAATATCTACCATTTAATAATTTGAAAGTGTATTAGATCTTCAACATGTACAATATAACGGCTTTTGAGCTTATTAACAGCTGAATAAACATTAACTATATTAATAGCTCATAAATACGTTTTACAACAAATAACTGAGAGGTAATTTAATGTTTGTCGATATTCAAAAATGTTCTTGGTCAACAAAACGCTTGTAAAAATGCTTAAAATAACTCTGAAACTAAATTGAGCACAACAACTACATACATAGGTATGTATACACAAGTAATGTATGCATATACACATACACACATATTTATCTATATATAAATACATATAAATTATATACAAAAGCTTAAAGGCTTAAAGTTGTTTCTATGTCGCAAACAAACAAAGGGTACATGCACGAATTTTGTTCTTTGTTTTATTCAAAATTTATGGGCTTTGCGTTCTTTGTTTCCTTTTATCGTATTTATGTAAGTCGCAACGGAGCCTTCAAGCGCAACATAATAAATTTGTACATGGTACATAGTAAAATATCTAAGGAATGTAAGTTTTGGTTTTTAACGGGTGTGGTCAAAATAGGGAATAAATTATGGTATTAAAAGTCCGCATTTAGTCATAAACATAATTTGGATCATTATTACATGTTTATTTCATTATATCAAATCAAATATCTTAATTTACTTGATAAACTATTGAATATTAAAATAATTGGAAAAAAAGATCGCTTTGAAATTGTGATGAAGTCATCGGACATTGAATAGTATTCAAAGGGAAAGATATCTTTGGATCTCAGCTCAATGGCGACACAAATAGACATAAATAATCCACAAAACAGGTACAAATTAAGATAACAATTTTATTGAGAAGAAATGTAATAATTCAACTCTAGTTGCCCTTTAACAAGAAATCTTTTTTTGTTAAGTCTGTTCCTCTTAGAAAGTTTGTTTACAATTGGACAGCTGATGGCCGATTCAAATCCAATAAGAATTTACAACTATTTATGTGCTTTGTAAATTTAAACTGTTAAATAAATATATTGTTAATATTATTTGTAGAATGAATCATAATTGTATATTTAAATTAACAATTGATTATCAGCTAGGATTTCCCCTAGTTTAAAATATGTGTTTACTCAAGACCAAAGGTCGGGGAAATTATCATGTCAAGTGAGTCATGGGTTTTTTGTCTGCCCAGTTATTATACGATTTTTTAATTTTGGTATTACGATTATAGACCAGTTAGACAAGTAATTAAGTGGAAATAATCGTAAATAACAATAATGTAAGCTCATCGCAATTTCTAAATACTTCTTAGAATATCAACTTATTAATTTTATTCTTCTTCTTCACGAAAGCTTTGGATTGTTCAATCCCGGGAATCATAAATTTTGTAGCTTATTCCTTATCGTTGATGTCGAATCGTCCCGTGCCCATTTCCAAGTCATAAATATTCATAAAATTAATGGAATCTTCTGTAGGGTATTCAATAAACGATTATCTATGTATGTACACTAGGGTGTCCCTTATTTGGTCAAAGTCAATATTTTTAAACGCATACGGGCTAGTTCTGTTCATTAGGTCCTAAAGCACTCAGAAATAAATTTTTACCTCAATCGGAGTATGATAACTCGTGCCGACTTGGATCGGAAAATTTAAAAATTATATAGGACAAAAAAAAATTTTTTTATTTTTTTAATTTTTTTTTTTATTTTGTTTATTAGGTCCTAAAGAACTCAAAACCAAGTTTTCACTTTAATCGGAGTACGATAACCCATTCAAATTTGCATCGAAACATGAAAAATCATCGAAAAATGTATAATCAGTGTTAAAGCACTGTTCTTTCATGTTTTAATGCAAATTTGAATGGGTTATCGTACTCCGATTAAAGTGAAAACTTGGTTTTGAGTTCTTTAGGACCTAATAAACAAAATAAAAAAAAAAATTAAAAAATAAAAAAAATTTTTTTGTCCTATATAATTTTTAAATTTTCCGATCCAAGTCGGCACGGGTTATCATACTCCGATTGAGGTAAAAATTTATTTCTGAGTGCTTTAGGACCTAATGAACAGAACTAGCCCGTATGCGTTTAAAAATATTGACTTTGACCAAATAAGGGACACCCTAATGTACACATGTATTTTCAATACTAATGCAGTTTGTCTTGATTTATTGGACTTAGTTGCTTCTTTTTTAGCTAGTTCGTTTTAATATTGTTATGTACCTGTTTAACACGCATACACACACGCACAAACACAGCGATAGAGCAACAGGGAAAGAGAGAGAGAGAGTGAGAGCGGTCTACACACACACACACACACACACACACACCAACACACACGCACATAAACAAACAAACATACATGTTTTAAGGTATTTGTTTACATACACATAGTACATATTTAGGTTGCCAAACTGTAAACGTTGCAGCTGTGGCAAGTGGGGCAAGAATTGCCGCTGCATTTTTAGCAAATTTATGTTTTACATTTTGTGCTCTCATACAACGTGTACTAGCACAAACACACACACACACTAAACGTCTGTGTATGTATGTATATTTTACTAATCAAATAAAAATAGCATTTACGTTGTCCTCTTTTATTAATGAAATTGGCACAAGCGAAACAAAACTAGCTATATATAATAATGAAAACACACACAATCACACATTTATATGTACAGTGGCTCACAGCTCTTGTGTTGGACTTAAAAGCAAAACTTAATTAATTAAGAATGTTTTACAAGTTACGATAGTTGCTTTAATCACATTATGTTCGCTGGTCACACAAATAAATTAAGTACGGTTCCAAACGAAGAGCAGAGTTACACTTGTTGTCCTGCTCCTTCTTATATGATGCTGCGTCGCAACTTCGTTCATGTCGTAAACTCAATTAGGGGCGATAAAAGTTTTAATTAAAACGTTCAAAGACTGAATTAAAGAAAACAACAACAAGATCAACAAGATGAAATGCAAGACGAAACTGCAATTTAAATCTATTGGATACTTGTTTACTATTGAGCAGTAAATTTACCCAATTGGTATCAGCATCTCTGTCTTACTACAGATTTATTCTCTCAAAAAGAATTCCAACAAGAGAAAACACAAAAAAAATTTAGAGTCCCTACTAGAATTGTGTTGTACCACTGTGCATGCTGTTTACAATTCTTCATTTGTGCTTTGCTCGTCCATTCGCTCTCCCCCTCACACAAACACAAACGAAAAAAATACAAACACAAACAAATTCATGCTCTCTTGCTGCTCAGTTTGGATTGCTGTTGTTGTTCTTGTTATTTTTATTGTAGTTGTAGTCAGAGTGGCGCGCACAAGTTGGATTTCGTAGTATTCGTAGTATTTATGTAAATACATAGATACAAATCCAAGCGTATGTGCGTGTGCATGTGTGTGTGTGTCTGTGCATTCAAGTAATGTAATGTTGTTATAAACTAATAAAAATAAAAATAAATATTTTCTCGAAATAACGAGGAAAACAAAACAAAAGTGAATAATAGCCAGCCCCACAACTACTGCAATAACAATAACAACAACAACAACAACATAACAAAATGGGTCGAAAGTGGGAGAAGCAAAGCTGACTGGCTTTGTGGATTTAGAAAAGGGGATTCAAAGAGGGAAAACAAAACTACAATTCATTTTAGAGAAAAATAGAAGAAGAGAAGAATGCCATTATGTAGCAGTGGTGTGGGGAATGAGGAAAGGGAGTGCTATGGGTTAGTAGGTGGGTGGAGAGTGTACGAGTGTAGTGGGGTGGGGTGGGGGATGGGGGTGGAGCAAGGGCATACAACAAACGCTGCGGAAGTTCATACACAGTTACAAGCGCAAGACGTCCATGCTTGTATGTATGTTTGTATGTGCAAGTGTGAGCGTGGGGATTGTGCAAGAACTGATTGTGGGGCGGCAGTGGGAAGGCTAAACGAATGAATCTTTTAAACAATAAAATAAACAGCTGCCTCCTCCCCACACACATACACACATCCGCACAAGCTGAGCTTAAACAAAACATATAGAAGGAATTATGATTAACGTTTTGTTGTGTTTGCTCGTTATGTCTACTTGTTTATATTTGGTAAATTTTTAATTGCAGCCGGCTTTAAAAAAAACATTTTGAAATTTAATTTACCAAATAAAATTAAATTAAATTCTTTAAAGAGATGAGACAAAATACAGCAACATACCTTAACATAACATTACAACAAAATTCAAGAGTATAATAAAAAACAACAGCTGAATTTAAACAGCCAGTGCACACTGTACTTCACTTCATTTGTTATCTCTCTTCTCCTTCTCTATCTGCCTCTGCCGCTCTCTTCTTTGCCTACGCATTACACGTTGTTTTGCCACTCTCATTTGATAGTCGCACGGAATGTAGACTTACACAAATACATACATATCTACATATTATGCTTGAGTGTATGAATGTGCACATTTATATACTTGAATACAAACGAGGGGCTTGGGGCAGGGCATTTTATAGGAAACATTATTTAATTACCAGTAATTTAAAATCCAACTGTGTAGTTTTGTTATCCATTTTGTTGTTGGTTTCTGCATTTGGCTGAATTTTATTTATACGTTTCACTCACACACACACATATACACTTGCACTGCGCATACAAGCACAATTTTATGATACACCCATACATACATACAGTTCGTACGTACGTATGTATTTTATTATTTCGATTTTTCTTTGCTTGTGTTTCGCGTTTCTTCTACTTGCTCGCTACAGCGCAGCTCTTTTTTTTTGTGTTATTTCATTTTCCACATTTTCTTTTGCCTTTTTATACGTTAACGTTGACGGCTACTGCGGATGTCGCTGTTGCGGCTGCTTCAACACAACTTTTCACTGTATTGACAACATTGAGTATTGCCATTGGTTTCACATATTCATGCATGCATGTATGCAGATTTTATAATTGCATAAATTAACAATATAAAATTATTTATTTGCTGCTGCCTGATTGCCACTTTCTGTGGCACACGCACGCACACACACACACACGCGCGCTCAATGATGATCTGCTGCGTAGGAAAAATGTCTTTACGATTGGTTTTATTTGTATTTCAATGCACGCAATATATTCGAGCTGATTTCCAATTAGGGAACCCGTTTATTAACTATTCTTACAAGTGTAATTAATATTATTAAGAGCGAAAACTGCAAAAAGCGACGGAATTTCCCACAAAATGTTTTGTACGGTATTTTTTAATGCATACGAAAAAAGGGGAATATTTAGTCAATTTTACAAGTAGCACTGCCAACTTGTTTGAATTATCAGGGCTGCCATATCGCGGACTAATTTTCTTATAAATATTAGAGTTGTGTCGTTTCGTTCTGAAAAAGTTCAAATGAACGGGTCATTAAGATGAACGAATGAACTTATTCAGTAAATCATGAACTAAACCTATCATTTTGCAGCTGGTCAGTAATTTTTTAAAAAAATTTACATGTAACAATGCTTTAATTTCATATATTTTTAAGTTTTGAACAGTGTGAAGGGTTTTTTAAGCCCAACAAAAAAAAAAACAATTTCCTCATTTTCAATAAGCCAAGGTACAGGTATAACCCAAAGTATTAAAAAAATAATCCTTAATATATTTGGCAGTTGTCGTCTATTCTTATCAATAACTTAAAACACATTTCACATTCCACTAAAAAGAAACAGTTGTAGCCTATTCACATCGTTTATCTCTCATTAACAACTGACCAACTGATCAAAATGACCTATTCATCTTTCATCATTCATGACCAACTGAAAAGAAACCATATCGTTCATCGTTCATGAAAAACTGAATAGAAACCATCTCGTTCATAGTTCATGACCAACTGAATAGAAAACTTTCATCGTTCACAGTTCATGACCAACTGACCAACTGAATAACTGAACTAAATGACTGATTTAGTTCACGACCGAAAAATGAACGATTGAACTTATTCAGCAAATTGAGCTAAAATGCCCAACTCTAATAAATATATAGATAAAAAGCTTGAAAGTAAATTTTTTAAATAGAATTTATATTAATTAAAATTTATAATTTTAATGATCGGATCTAGTCACCCCTAGGGCTCGAATTCATACAAAATTGAAAGACCTACCCTCAACAATTTTAAAATGCATCTTTTTTTGGGCAACAATATTGCCACACGTATCAAAATCGTGGCGCCCCCTTTCGTCTTTGTTTCAAAGCATAAGTACACCACCTATCGATTGTGACACTTTATACCAATTTTGAAATTTTATTTCATTCATTTACAAAATTAACGCAGGTTGCCATCATATCGGAATAATTATAGATTATGCATTTTTGTGCACTGGCTGCTTAGGATTTCGACTGCTGAGCCTGTTTCTCCTTCTTGGCGGCTTCTGCCTCAGCCTCCAGCTTGTTGTACTTCTCAATCAGCTTCTCCACATCGGGTTTCTCCAGCACACTGTACACGGTCGTGTTGTTTACACGCTGTAGGGTTGCCATTTCAACCTTCTCGGGTGTCAGTTTTGTGGTATCCAAAGTTTTGCTCAGCACTTTGACGGCCAAATCCTTGGCTTCATCTAGCTTGATGTTCTCCTTGTCCGACAGCTCCTGCTTCAGCATCGAGATGGCGGCACCGAAGTTGTTGCCAATGCAGGTGGCCTTCCAGCCGCCGTAGTTGCCGCTGGGATCCGACTGATACAGCTGGTAGCCGTACTTGCTGTCCCAGCCCATGTAGAGCAGCGAGACGCCGAACGGACGCTTGCCGCCGTACTGAGTGTACGCCTGCTTCACGTCGCACAGGTGCGAGACGAGCTGTTCACAGGGAATCACCTCGCCGTAGCTGAACTGGTAACGCTGGGCGATCAAACGCAGCTCCGACGTCAAGACATTCGCATCGGACGTAATGCCCGCCACTGAGCAAACCATGTTTCTACAAAGGCAGGTGTGTTAGGTAACTATCAGCTATTGCATTCATTATTGGCACTCACTCATTCAGCCGGTAAATCTTTTCCGATGGAATCGCGTTGTCAAGCAACTTGTTTGTGCTGCGGCATTCGGCCGCAAGCACGATTCCATCCTCGGCCAGAATGCCAAGACATGTGCCGGCATGGGATATGGCCTCCATTGCGTACTCCACCTGGTAGAGACGGCCCTCAGGCGAGAAGATCGTGGTACGGGAATCATAGCGACGCGCCTGAAAAATTATATATGAAAATAATTGCAATGATGATGGGGCAAATTACAAATACACACGAGTACGCCTTTGTTTATAGGAATTACACAAATTCAAGTCACTTTTAGTTGTTGTTGGTACATAAATGTTACTCACCATTTTGTATTAATTTCAGTGCTAACAATTTATTAGAAAATCAAGCGATAATGCGGCTTCTTCGATTGTTGTTCCCTGCAAATTTACTTGTCATTGCCGAACAGAGTTGTCATTCATTGTTGCTCATGATTGAACAAAAAAGAGTTGCTCACTAAAGTGAGCAAGTGAACATGTTTCTACCGTGTGGCAGCATTGGTAAAACAGGGAGTGAGTGACTCACCTAAAAAACTGAGCAAGTGAGCAGTTTACATAACATGTGGCAGTCGGTCGATATGCCGTGTATGTGCGATAGTCGATATTATTTTAGGCAGTTGATTTATCGAAATTTAAAATTTAAGAAAATTACATGATATTTTGCTTTCTCCACAGGCAAATGGACTACTGAAACTTTGACTGGAAGCCGTAATACTAAAGCTAATATGTGATGTTTTAGCATATTAATTAAAACTCATTTATGTTCTTCTATCTTTTATTAAAAATTAATTGTTAATAAATAAACAGATATTTGACGTTAAATAAACTACAAATCATGTGTAATTAATTGTAAACAACATGTTTAAAGCTTGGTAAGTTGCATGTGGACTTCATCAGCCTTTTGACCTCTTTAAAGTTATATGCAGTCCTGGGGAATTCAACAGCCATTGGCCCATTAACTCAGTTCGAGCAGACACTGTTATTGTTTTGCCAGCGAAAGCAACAAGTCAAATCCCGCCCACACCCCAATTCACTGTCCGTCAAACAGCGAGAGAGTGAGAGAGAGAGGAAGAGAGATGAATTAATTGTTGGTGGCACGCGACACATTCGCAGTAGACTGTTGCTCCTTTTCAAGAATGAAACAGACTGGCAAACACTTTAAATTCAAATAGACAACAACAACACAACAACAACAACAGGGAAATCAAAGTTACATTTGTAATGACAACAAGTGAAAGCAGACAGACAGACGCACTGTAAGAAGGAAAACGATTATGTTCTGTCTTGGCGTTGACATTGCTCGTTCGCCTAACCTTCGACATTCGCATTTTAATTGACGATGCCGGCTTCAAGCTCGAATTCGGCTCCACGAGGCGCCATTCAATTCAACCGATTCAGACGATTCACTCAAGCGAATGCTTCCCATTGGCTGTCGCACTCGTGTCGATGCCTGCTTCTTCTTCTTCACTACATATCCTTTTGCCGAACAGCGTCCTCCTTATAAAAGGAGTCCGACACTTGACTCTGGCTCATTCGATAATTCGCGACTTCCGATGTTAGGTGTAGTTTGAAAAATATCTTCTCTGGGAATTTAAAATTGTAACTTTAAGTGAACTTTAAAGACATTAAAATTATTTTCAAAGTGAAAAATTAATTTTTGAATGTGATTTTCTGTGGTTTGTGAAACTATTTAATTAAACAAACATTTTAACAAACAATTTAAGTAAACCTTTAAAAGTTTCTTGGAAGAGCTTTAAGGAACAACTGAAATTTTCTACTGCGCCTCAATTTTTATTTGCATTAATTTTTCATTTCCATGTTGAGATATTGCGTTTCTATTTTAATTATAACTTCATTTTTATATTATAGAATTTTCGCTTTTTAGGAGTAACCAATTAGGTTTATGAGTATGGCAAAAAGTATGCTATATAAAATAGTATTTTAAGTTTATAATTTTGCCAAAAAGTATGCTATATAAAATTAAATGTCGACTATATTGGTACGTCAAATTGTGGTGGATTCTACTTCAAGTTAAGGAATATGTTGTAGATTAGTTAGTTAGTTAGTTTGTCAATTCAAAAGACATAACATTTTTTTGAGAATTTATGGAATGTGTTTTTTTTTTTTTTGTGATTTGAAAGAGCTTTAAGCAACAGCTGAAGATTTGTTGCGCCTCAATTGATTATTTGAAATTCTAATTTGAATAAATTTCTCATTTGCATGCTCAGTTATTAAATGGTATTTTAGTTGTGATTTCTTGCCTGAATTGAAGAATTTTCCACTTTCCATTTTAATTGTTTGTGTATAGCCAAAGTATTAAATGCATAAATTAATAAGTTGAATCCTTATTCGAATTGGTTTCTTCTTTAAGCTATAAGAAAATGTTACTGATCAATGTCAGTCTGGCTGTCAGTTTGCTGATCGTTTCAAGGGGATTTGGCTTTAATTTGCATCCAGGTGGCAAACGAGTCGATATCAAGTCCTGGGAGGGCAGGGAGATTGCCATTGAGAGCACGTCAAGTCATCAGGCTCGAACCGGAAACGGAAATGGCAACTATAACAATCACCTCAATGAGAGCATTGATATCAAAGTGCATGAGAGAGAGCGCATGAGAGAGTCGAAAAATCTGAGCGTTGCTTTTAGTGAATTGGACATTAGTGAGATGCGTGTTTATAATGTGGGCGTTTTAATGGCATCCCATTTGGGTAAGTGAACTGAAGAGGGGGGAATCAGGAACAGAATTATACTCTCAGTGACATGTCTTCAGATTCACCTTTTGACCTGGAGCGCTGTGGACCGGCCGTGGACTTGGCTTTGGATGAGATTAACAGGCGTTTTCTGAGCCTCCACAACATCAGGCTGGTAAAAAAGAAAGCCAGGTGAGTTTGGCGTTGATTTTGGGCCAACTTGGTGTTGAAATTGTGCTTTAATTACTTGAGTTTTGCTTAAGTTCCCTTTGCCATTTCTATGCCACTTGTTGCGTGCTGCACGACTCGGTTAATTACTCGTATTTCATTGCCGCATTCTTGAGCTCTCTCTGAGCCTAATCCGCCCCATCTTCGTTTCCCTTTCCCCTTGGCCCTTGCAGTGCATTTAAAGCGTGTTTTGCACAAATTGTTTGTCTCAACTGGTCTTAACCGATTATCCTATTCGCAACCGTGACAGCTACCCATCGTGCTCGGGTGCCAAGGCGCCAGGACTCGCAGCGGACATGCATTTCAAGGACGATGTCATCGCGTTTATTGGACCCGCGTGCGCTTTTGCCCTCGAACCGGTTGCCCGTCTGGCCGCCTACTGGAACACCCCCATTATAACGGGAATGGGCGATCAGGTGAGTGGAAGACGTGACCTCCAGAAATTGACCACAATCTCCAAGCCATAGAAACATCACAGCACGTGGCTTTCAATTATGTGCTCAGCTTGCTGCATAAGAGGCGACTAATCCTTCGCCAGGAAATCATTTCAATTTCATTTCACCGCAAGACTCCTTGACACTGATATTTTGTTTCAACTCATTACGAATCCCCTTTAATTTTAAAGCCACCTTCATCGGAGGGTGAACTGACCGTTACATCTGGCATGCTGGGCAGAATTCATAAATGGAAGAACGAGAGTACGGTAAGTCAACTAATAATATTATTTAATACTTATGTTTAATGCCAACATTTAAACAAAACAAACAAAAACACATCAGTCATTCTAAATGCTATTTAAACTAATTTATACGGCATGTAATTTTAAAATGCTCCTAAAAGTGTGCTTTAAATTGCGTGTGGATTGTACTGCCAGTATTGCCAGCTACATTGTTTTCCAAACATACTATAAACGCAATAAACAATATCACAAACAATAACACATCAGTTGAAAAAAATCTACTAAGGTATACACTGCTCAAACTAAGAAAGATGAAGAGTAGTTTTCAAAGAATAGATTAATGATATTTCAATTTTCATGTACTTTCATGTAATTTTAAGACGATCCTAAAAGTATGCTTTTCCCTTTTTGTATAGAGAACAAAGCCAGTGCTGCCAACTACTTTGTAGACTCGTAGAGGATTTATAAAGACACTTCATCTATTTTGCAGGGCATGTTCAAAGACAAATCCAAGTATCCAACATTAACGCGAATGTCCTATTGCCAGTGTCGCCTCAAGTTGGTCTTTGCCAGCGTTTTTCGTCAATTCAATTGGAAGCATGTGGCGCTGTTAGTGGACAGATCGGAGTTATTCTCGCTGACAGTGGGCAAGAATCTGGAATATGGATTGCGTCAGGAGGGATTGTTGAGCTTTGTGCGGGAACTGAATGGCAATGAGGAGGAGCATTATGAGAATTATCTGCGGGATGCGAGCATGTATGCAAGAGGTAAGAAACTAAATAAAATTTAATAATTCAAATAAATAAATATTATATTCAATCCCTTTAGTCGTCATTTTGTCTGTTCGTGGTATTCTGGTGCGCAAATTCATGCTGGCAGCCCATAGTTTGGGCATGACGAACGGTGAGTGGGTTTTCCTGGACGTGGAGATCTTTCAGAGCGCCTACTGGGGCGACAAGGACTGGGAGCTGGGGGATGAGAACGATATGCGGGCCCGCAAGGCATACGAGGCTCTGTTGCGTGTGTCGCTCCTGCAGCCGACGAGTCCCACCTTCCAGGACTTTGCGGACAATGTGAGGGAGAATGCGCTGTCCGAGTATAACTATACCTTTGGTCAGGGAGAGGAGGTGAACTTCTTCATTGGAGCGTTCTACGACGGGGTCTATCTGCTCGGCATGGCCCTCAACGAGACGCTGACCGAGGGGGGCGACATTCGGGATGGAGTGAACATCACACGCCGCATGTGGAACAGGACCTTCCATGGCATCACTGGACACGTCCGCATCGATGACAATGGAGATCGCGATGCTGACTACTCCATACTCGATTTGGATCCCATCAATGGCAAATTCTCCGTTGTGGCACATTACTACGGTCTACATAAGTACATATTTTGGAAGGTTGATTTTTAAAATTGGTTCTGATTCCATGTTTAAATTACAGAAAATATGCAGCTGCTCATGGCAAGAAGATCCATTGGCCTGGCGGACGAGAAGAACCGCCTCCAGATATTCCGCCTTGCGGCTTCTTGGGCAACGCTCCGGGTTGTCATGGAAATGGTAAGTTAGTAACTCATCAGCAGATCTAAAGTTATCAGTTATTATTAATCTTCTGCAGAGACTATAATTATGTACTCGATTTTCGGACTCGCTTTGTTCTTGGGTCTCGTCCTTTTGGTCATCTGTCTGCTGCAAAAGTGAGTACTACATATCTGAGAATTTTCGGATTATTAATTAGAAATTACTGTAATATTCGTGTTTCATTTAAATTTAAAAAAAATGTGAAACAAATTCTGATTATTAATTTTAATGATAAACCTAACTTTCTTTATTAATTTTAAAAAAATAAATTATAAATAATAAAAAAAACTAAATAAATAAATAAAAAAGTAAGTAAATAACTGAATAAAAAAGAAATAAAAAGCTTAATAAATAAATAAATTAATAAATAAATAAATGACTAAATAAAAAATTAATTAATTAATTAAATAGTCAATAAATAAATCAATAAATTAATAAAAAAAATAAATAAATAAATAACCAAATAAACAAATAAATGCGCATATAAATCTATATATATAAATATATAAATAAATAAAAAAAAAATGAATAAGTAAAAAAATAAGTTAATTAAATAATATACAAATAAAAAAATATAAATACTAAATTAATAAATAAATAAATAACTAAATCACTAAATAACTAAAAAGCTAAATAAATAAATAGCTAAATAACTAAAAAACTTATTTAATAAATAACTGAATAACTAGGTAAATCAATAAATAAATTAAATAAATAAATAAATATATAAATTATATTCCCTATTTTCATTATTAACTAAAATAAATAAATGAATAAATAAATAAATACAAATATTTACAATTTTTGAATTATCTCATTTCTTCCGCAGGCAAATGAAGCTCAGCAAGGAGCTGCACAACATGTCCTGGCGCGTTCGGCCCGACGATGTCCTTATCGAAATGGGCGGCATGTTCGGCTCCAAGGGCGGACTGCAGCGCCTCGACGTGGAGAATATTTCGCTGCAGCAGTTCGGCATCCACTCGGGACGCGCCTCCATCGCGAGCTTCGCGTCGTTGCCGCCGCAGGTGTACACCACCATTGGCCAGTTCAAGGGCGAGCGGGTGGCCATCAAGAAGGTGAACGTGAAGAAGGTGGAGGTGACCTCGACGCTGCTCTGGGAGATCAAGCAGGCGCGCGATGTGAGCCATGAGAATACGGTGCGCTTTGTGGGCGCCTGCATCGATTTGCCACGCCCCACGGTGCTGATCCTCACCGAGTACTGCTCCCGGGGCAGCCTGAAGGATGTGCTGGAGAACGAGGCCATTGAGCTGGACTGGAACTTTCGCATGTCCCTCATCCACGACATTGTCAAGGGCATGAGTTATCTGCACAATAGCGATGTCGTGGCCCACGGAAAACTGCGATCCTGCAACTGCCTCATCGATGGACGCTTCGTCCTGAAGATCTCGGACTTTGGCCTCAACACGCTCACAACTCCCACGGACTTTGTACGCGATCAGAACTACTATACCAGTAAGTTGACATGGGTAAACTGATCCTCGAGATGTCTTCATGAAGTTCATGACGTTACAGAATTGCTGTGGATTGCACCCGAGCTGCTGCCCATGACCTCGATTCCCGGCTGCCCGGCGACACAGCGTGGCGACGTCTACTCCTTCGGCGTTATCCTGGAGGAGATTGTCAATCGGGGTGGTCCCTACCAGGAGGCACGTCAGCAGGGCATGGACGTGCACACGATTCTGCACAAGGTGCGGCAGTGTGAGTATCCGCCCTTTCGTCCCCTTATTCGGGAAAGGGAATGTCCGCCGGATCTCTTGGTGCTGATGGAAAAGTGCTGGGCCGACAACCAGGAGGAGCGTCCGGCATTCTCCATAATCAGAAGCAACATTCGCACGATCATGAAGTAAGTTCCAAGTTATTCCGAGCATTTTCCATCATTCCATTTCACAATGGTTTTTAATTTGTATTTATTAATTTTTATTAGAGGATTTTGTGAGAATCTTATGGACGATTTGTTGAATCGCATGGAGCACTACGCCAACAACTTGGAGAGCCTCGTGGAGGAGAAGACCAGGCAGCTGAGCCTGGAGAAGCAGCGCACCGAGGAGCTGCTCTATCAGATCCTGCCACGGCCCGTGGCACAGCAGCTAATGGCCGGAGATCTCGTCGAGCCGGAGGAGTTCAGCAGCGTGACCATCTACTTTAGCGATATTGTGGGATTCACCGAACTCTGTGCCCGCAGCACGCCCATGGAGGTGGTCAACTTTCTCAACGATCTCTACAGCACATTCGATCGCATCATTGGCTTCTATGATGTCTACAAAGTGGGTAAACCATTGATTGCCTTTAGTGTCCATCTTATCACATTCTTTATCTGCAGGTGGAAACCATTGGGGATGCTTACCTGGTGGTGTCTGGTCTGCCCGAGCCCAATGGCGATAAGCATGCTCGGGAGATTGCCTTGATGGCACTGGACATACTGCAGGCAGTGTACTCCTTCAATCTAAGACACAAGCCGGACTACAAGATACAAATCCGGATTGGCATGCACTCTGGATCGGTTTGTGCCGGCGTCGTGGGCAAAAAGATGCCGCATTATTGTCTATTCGGGGACACGGTCAACACTGCCTCCCGGCTGGAAACTACTGGATTACGTAAGTCCTTTATCCTCCACATCATCATCTTCTTCTCATATTCTTAAGATATTTATTTTGCAGCTGGAAAAATTCATGTTTCATCTGCGACCAAAGCTATTTTGGACAAGTTTGGCACATTTCAATTGGAGCAACGTGGCGATGTGGAGCTCAAGGGCAAGGGCACCGTTACCACCTTCTGGCTGAACAGCACCACCGAAGCGGAGGCACGTGCTCCCACTCCTCCACTGGTCAACAACGACGAGGTGCCATTTCCTCTGCTCTTCGCTGGCATGGGAAAATAATCGCATTTATTGCACAAAATCAAACTATCACCAAATTATTCAAAGTACAAATATTCCTATTCCTAAAATTTTAACGATAAACGTCAGTGTTTTAAGAACAAGAATTGGATGCCCAAAATTGATATGTGATATGTGCAGCTCAATTTAGGTCGAATTGTTAACTTCAGTGCCAATATATCGAAAAATCTCAGTATATTCTATTTCTTCGACACGCTCAAAACTGTTCCGAATTCAATTTTAGTTTGCAGCTAGCCCAAAATAAATTTTCGAGTATATTAAATTTTATATTCTATTCAGCTTGAGTGTGAATTTCGGAACAGACTATTTATATTCCTTATGATAATCGAAATTCCATATAGAGCTATAGAAATTTGTATGTTAAATGTTTGAATATGTGGAAATGTAAATGTTGTGCATACAATTCAAAAATAAACTGTCCAAATTCTCATAAACTAACATTATTTTTTTTAAGAATTTATGTTTATTTTTATTATACTCCATCCAAGTAAAACTTTCAAAGGAATGTACAAAATATGTGTTATGTTCTGAACTGAGTTCGGATTAGAGCTTCTTATAATGGAATTATTCAGAGTTTGTTCAAGGCTAATGTGAATATATTAAGGGATTTATGAAGCATAGGGATGTGTCAGCTTCCTTAAAAGGGGTTGACTCGCATCCCTTATTATTCCTCTCTCACTTACCAAATAAAAAGCTCAACGAAAGCTTTTGCAGGATTCTAGCTTAGCTCGTGATTAAACCGTGAAGCTTTCAGCGTAAAGCTTTTCACAATCAGCTGTTTTGCATTGAGGAAACTTTCGAGACTGAAAAATACTGTCGCAAAATCAAAGGAAAAGTCAAGAAGTTGAATTAAAAACAAAAGTGAGAGAAAAATTAAGAGAAATATGCATATACCATGTCAGATGCATATGAAAGTGAATGTGAATCACCAGCGACAGCATCGATAGAATAGTCTAATGTAGAGAGAAATCCACATAGCGAAGACAACCTGTAGTACAGGCATAGACAGCATCTGCCAACCACCGACAATCATCAAAGCCAAGCAGGACATTCATTATGAAAGTCTATCGCCTGCGTCTGGTCAAATTGTTGCTGCTCGGCTTTATTGTGGCGAATCTGATATTCTTCTACTACACGTGGAACACGCTGCTCTGGCGACGCATAAGTCGAGCACTTTCCGGCACTGACGGAGGCGGCGACCCGCAGCCGCAACCGAAAGCGGATGGAGCTCAGGGCACAAAGCTTTCGCCAAAGGACAAAGCACGCAATGCCAACAAACACATACGCAAGTCCATAACAATCGTCTTCTACGGACACTACAATTTTGAGCAGGATCTGCGGCCCAGCATTGAAAGGTATTGTATTCTGTTTGAGTTTCGATTGAGAAACCTTTAATTTTTTTTTGATTTTAATTTTTTTTGCGGTCTAAGTGATAAAAATGTGCCTGGTTTCTATTGGATAGAGAACGTGAAATTAATTATTAATTTTATCTTGCGCTTAAAAGCATGCTTCAGAAAAGTTTCTTTAGATGCTATTGGATTATTATTATTTCAACTCAAGCTTATTCCGAGCAATAATCTCAAGTTTGTTTAAATTTATTATACCTAAAGCCTAAAATTATGCTTTAAAATTAGATATATGGATATTATTGTAAAGTGGAAATGGAATTTATTATTCCGAGATCAAATTGTGACCAATTTATTTTATTTAAAGCCTAAAAGTATTCTTTAAAAATTAATTTATAAGTGGAATCTATTATTCCCAACAAAAACGGACTTCTGTCCCATTTTACGCTTAAGAGCGTGCGTTAAGAAATTGTCTGTGGATTCTATAGGAACATAGAAGTATATTTTAATATACCCACGATATACATATATACAATTTTAATTAACTGTTTTATCAACTTTTTAGCATACTCGATGTCATTCCCAACATGCCCATACTGGTGCTACAGGAAGGTGTTCCGGAGTACGCCTATCCGCCGGTTAGCTTTGAACGGAACTTAACCAACGGCGAGGAGCAAACAGTTCGCTTTATGAGTCTGGCCTTCGATGTGCGCAAATCGCGGGAGCAGCTGAATCCCTTGGCCGCCATACGCACCAAATATGCGCTGTTAATGCCGGATAGTGTTCGACTGAGCAGTAAGAACTTGCTGCAGAAGATTCTGCGGGAGATTAACACGAGATCACGCACACGTGAGATTAGCAAAAAGGAGACTCGAGTGACGGTGGCGCCGGAGGAGACAGTGCGTCATCTGCTGCTGGTTCCCTTCGCCGGGAATCTCAAATCCTTTAGCAGCTGCGTCAAACTCAACCTGGACTTACCCAACTGGACAATGGAGCTGGATGCCCGCAATGACAGCATGCATTGCGATATGGTAAGTGCTGGACAGTCCCAAAAGAGAGAACTGGGAGTAACCCCCATTTTGTACTTTCCAGTTCCTGCAGAAGCATGCCATTCTGATAGATGTTGCGGTTCTGGGATCTATGCCGGAGCCCTTTACGCTGCCCTTCCCGGAGATGCTCTACATGCAGGCGAAGATCGCGAACCTGTCGACGAGCGTCTTCCCGCAATCCTTTCTGGAGGGACGTCGCCTGTTCGCCTCGTTCCACACGAAGCAGCGTCGCATGGAGCTCCGTCGTCGCCAGTTCCGAGAGATGTACAAAAAGTTGCAGATCAAGCGATTGGTGCGTAGAACCCACCGGATTGGGGGCAAATCCTCAGCCAGGGAGGGCAGCTGGCAGCCACATAGTCCTGTCTTCGATGCCCAATTCTCCTCCTCGAATTTCTCGCTGCCGCTGGTGACGGACATCGATCTCTTTGGCTGCGAACGAACAACCAAATCTTGCATTGGCAGCGTCTACAACAATCGCCCATTCTACTATTATCTGGGGAAGCACACGCCTCCCTGCTGCCTGGACAAACTGAAGACGACCTTCAACCATGTGCTGGACGAGTTCGAGAACGTGGGCATCCGTTACTGGCTGGACAACTACGCCCTCAAAGGCGCCGTCGAAACGAATCAACTCTCGCCGGATGCCTACGACATTGACATCAGTTTCAATGTCCAGGACCTGGAACGCTCAAATGCCATGAAGAAATCACAGAGCAAACCGACTGTGGACCATGAGGGCTTCTACTGGATCAAGGCCACAGATGGTCACTACTTCCGCGTGCAGTTCTCCAAGGTTAACCAAGTGGGCGTCAATCTGTTGCCCTACGAGATCATTGGCAACGAGGTTCGTGCCAGCGGTTTCTTTGGCTGGAAGGCGGGCACCTTCTCCTCCGATTACCTGCACCCGATGTCCACAGTGCTGTTCCTGGGCAGGAGCATCATGTGTCCCAACAATGTGCTGGAGTATCTCGAGGCCAAGCACATAAAAGTCAAATCCGAGGAGATTGCCATTGATGAGGAGGAGGATTAGATGCAACTTTAGATTTCAGTTTCAGTTACGCATAATTTAAGTTGAGACTTTAGGGCCTTTAATATTAAAGACATAATTCATAAATCACTAAAATTTCCTACATATGTACTATATAGAATTGTTGTTGAGGTTTTGAGTTCGGTTAATGAATGATTAGAAAAACTTAGGTTGAGATTTAAATATGAAATGAATAGCAATTTTGGGCTATTAAGTTAAAGATATATTTTATTTCTTCCTAAATTTATGATGGTAGTTAATAAATTATTAAAAACAACTTCAGTTTTCAGTTTAGCATAATTTAATTTTAGATTTTCCTATAAGTTGGTTATCAATTTTTAGGCCATTAAGTAAAAGGTATACATATTTCATATTTGCCTACATTTCCTGTCTGTAATATATTTGTAGAATGTTTGTTGGGGTTTTGAGTTCCTTTCTTTGTTTTTAGCTTTTATGTTGATAGTTAGCTCGGATAAGAAGCACTTTTAGCTCTATTAGATCTATAAGTATAACTAAGTAACGTTCTAGGAACCACATATGTGAAATAAAGACCTCTGTACTAATTGATAACTTATTAAAAATATATAATACATCTGAATATCCTACTAGTCCTAGCTGCGAACTGTGGATGCTGGATCTGCGACGACAGCTCCCTCGGGCAACTCCCGCACCAGGGACAGAAGCTTTTCCAGCTTTGCGTTCTGCAATGTGGTTTGATCGAGATAAAGCTGCTTCTTGGGTGGCTTAACCATGGCTCTCAAGTTGGGCGAGAGCTTCAGGGAGGTGGTAACACCCCTAGAAAATAAAAAGATTAAAAAGATTAATGAATTTTTTAATTTTGTATAGTTTAAAGCAGCGGTGGGCACGCAGTGGCTCCGGGAGCAGCGACTGCTTCCGCTGGTTTAAAGCATACTCACTTTTCATCGCCGACAACGATAAAGTGCAGCTTCTCATTGAATGCAATGCGCGTGAGTTTGTTCTTGCGCTTGGGCACCACAGCCTGGACACAGATGGGCTTATATTTATTCACATTCAGATCGAAGACATGCACTTTGCCCTCCGTGGTGACGGCGGCAAACACTGTGCTGGAATACGGAGCCCATTTCACATCGCCGACAGCAGAGCCCAGATCAAAAATGAAGAGGGGATCGGGTCGCATGTCCTCCCAGACCTTGACCCGCCAATCTCCGCTGCAGGACACAAATATATTCGAGTCGAAGCGATTAAAGTCGATGCGATAGACGGACATGTTGTGGGCATTATAAGTCATCAGATACTTGGAGCTAAACAACGTGCTGCACTTGTAAATGAAACCACACTCGGTACCAACTAAAAACACATTGTTGTCAAACGGATGGAACTGCAAACAGGAGCCGCCCGTCTTGAGGGTCACTTTGGTGCCATCCGGACCATCGGCCACCTCGTTCTCCAGGTAGAGTGTGATTATGGTGGTCACCCAGAGTTTGTTTTGCATGAGAATCCATTGGAAGACACAGCCGTCGGATGAGACGGAAAAGAAATTGATCTCACCGTCGCTCATATCGGGTCCCCACCGTATTTGCCAGACGCACTCGCCGTGCTTGCAATTGACTCCTCTGGACACATACATCGGTTCCTTGCAGCCATCGCGCAGATCATAGACACAGACATTGCCATCGTAGAGACCCAGAACAATGAGGAATGGATAGCTCGAGTGTATATCACAGCACATGACACCGCAATCAGTTTGAACTAGTTGAAAGGAAGGGAAAGAGCTGTGAGAGTGGGAAGTTCAGGAGATATTTATAGACTCTTACTTATGTAATCGGGAAACGATGGATTCTTGACGGTAAACAGACAGAGATATCCCTCATTGGGCTGTTTTAGGAAATCATCTGTGTGAACAAGGCATTAGTTTTAAATGGGAAACATAATCTGATACGAATTATTAATATTTTTGTAAGAATTGCAAGGACAAAGACATAAAAAATAAAAATAAAATGTAAAGCAACCAAATTAAGGTAGAAATCATTCAGAGTTTAATATTTAGAAAAGTGTATATCAGGTAAAACAACTTTGATCTTCTATTTTTTCAGTTAAATTTTAAATAAATGGTACGACAAAATCCGAATTTTCATTTGATGAGCTATTTTTCATAGTATGTTTTAATCCTTGCCAAAAATTTAAACAGTAGCTGGGAGAAGTGAAAAACTAAATCAAAAATCGTTTATAATTGCAACACTAAACTTTTAAAATAAATAGAAAATTTCAATTATACGGGGGTGTCACAGAAATCGCTTTCTCTTGAATTTCACTTAAATTTCATACAAATTTTCTGTGGCACCCCAGATAGATTCATTTTTTTCATTTCCTACACCTAGTTATATTTGTTAATTCACATTTTACTTACGTGAACCGAAGCATACGGCAAATAGATCATAATAAGCCGGATTGAAAACGATCTCAGTGACGTTCATTTTCTTGGTCTTCTCATATTGAAACTTCCACAGGGGCAGAAGGTTTCCCTCGCCATCGCGAAACTCATCGGCTGGATCCTCCCAGTAGCGATAGTCGTTGCCGATATCGTCGTAGATGTTTTGATTGATCATCCGCTCGAGAATCTGCCAGCATCGCAAATACTTCCGGTTCAGCTCCTCCGCCAGAGCAGTTTTCTTTTTGAAGGTCTTCTTGGCTTTGCCTTTGACCGAGGTGCGTCCACTTGCCTTCTGCTGCTCCTCAAAGTCCTCCAGGTAGGAGTCATAGATGATCCACTGGAGCACAGTGCCACCGAATTGTGATCTGGGCGGCGGAATTGTTTGGGTATCCACGCTCTGCAGTGAGTCACATTTTAAGTGGATTGAATTGGATTGGTCCATTGATTAACTTACGCGCTTGGGATTGACATAGGTCAGAGTGGCCCGTTCACAATAGTTGAACTGATTGATGAGCTTTCGTTTCTTGCTGGGAGCTGCCACCGCTTGTGGAGCGGGTGCATCCTCATCGTCTGCTCCGGGCTCAGTTTCCGTGCCGCCCTCTGTCTGTTTGCCCTCCTCGTCCTCCTCCTCTTCGGCTTCTTCGTCGTCGGCTGCGCTCGGTTTGCCGCCAACTTCGCTCTTCTCATCCTCCTCGCCCTCGCCCTCGCCCTCCTCCTCGCCATCGACAATGGTTTCGCGCTGCTCCACCACCGAATAGTTGGGCATGGGCAGGGGGTAGCCAATCTCATCGGATTCCTCAATCTGAATACGCGCCTCCTCGGAGTCAACGTGCAGCGAGTTGCCCGCAAAACTGATCAGGGTCACCGTATTTCCCGGCAGGGGAGCGGGCACAAATTCGCCCTCCTTGAAGCTGAACACAACCAAGTTGCGAACGACATTCGTGTTCGTCGGTGTCAGCACCTTGGTCACCTCCTCCCCCAACTCGGCCTCGGTCAGTTCCAATTGATCATCGGGTTTGATCAATTGACGCGACTTCATCCAGGCATCAAAGTCATCGGCATCGCCACCGCCTCCTTCGGTCTTTGTCTTCGATGTCCTATTCTATTATTTATAGTAAATAAAATTACCATTAATCAATTAATTAATTACTAATTAATTAATAATTGTAAATATGCAACAATTGTCTGAAAAGTGCGGCGGGGAGCAGGATTTGAATTATGGCGATCTGATCAGGTCAAAGACTTACCTTCGAGGACATGACATATGTAGCTATGCTAAGGATACTTTACAGGAATCATGCATCAATTGTTCGAATATATTTTGTATTTTGTATTTTGTAAAGGTGCCTTGATTTTGGGGTTTTGTGTGAGTAATTATTTTTCATCTACAATTAAATCAGAATTGCTGCAGCATGCAAAAATTTTTTAATTGAAAGTCAGATGAATTCTTATACTTGTACAGTACACTTTCCAAAAGTATGAAAGTATCAGAAATGTATCATAAAAGTATTATAAACGATCGAAAAGAGAGTCTTTATGCTACAGTGAAATACAGACGTGAGCGAAATAATATGAACAACATACTTAAGAATGTAAAATTTGAGTTTGAAAAAAAAAGTTGAAATAATTTGATTAGAATAAACTATTATGACATTTCTATTATTTACTTTAGAAATATTATAATATATAAATCTCTATAAATTCAATAACTGCCAAGTTCTTATTTTATATTACATAGTTTCTATAATATTAAGCTTAAAATGTGTACTATTAATATTAATTAATTAATATAATTAATCAAATAATAAATGGATTATTTTTTAAACTATTTTTATTTTGAACACATGATGTTTTCCTTAAGTTGTTCTTAATTTTTCGCACACGTCTGTATCTACTTAATGACTTTTGGAAAGTGTATGCGCATTCGGTGAACCGAAAACCGAAACTCCTCGGCTCAAAACTGGGATGACATGACATTATCAGTTATCAGTTACCTCCTCAAGCTGCTGTTGTTCCATGACAGCCAGATCATCAGCACTACCGGGACAAGGGCAAGCCTCGTCATCCCTCTTTAATCCCCCCGGGGAGGAGGAGGACGGAGCATGTGTAGCCTCTGACATTTAGAGGGCAACTAAATAACTAAACGATCGAGTGCGGAGCAGACAGCTGAGAGATCTCTGATGATATTTTGTGGATAAAGCTACTTATATACATTGATCTACATACGAATAGATAGGCAAACAAATAAAATAAGGTTTCGTTTTTGTTTCTTTTTTTTTTTTTAATTATATTTACAGGAATTAGAAATTAGCATAGAACTTTAACTAAGATTGTATTTACAAGTTGTTTGGCTTGTTGCTGTTGCCATTGTTAAAACCCACGCACACACACCAACAGTTATATATACATATAATACAGATACATTTACACATACAGAGATGTATCTACTTGCGGATAAAAGCAACTTTTGCAGTAGTTCTTAATATTGTATTGTAGTTAAACGGATCAGATAGTACAGGTAACAGTAACAGCTACAGTGAATACTCATATACCGCCATCGCTTTGTTGGCAAGCTTCCACATCTTGTCAATAACAGCTCTTAAAACTTGAGATAATCACAAATAAGATACTAAGTATTTGAATATACTTCTATGTTTAATTGAAATTGAGTTGTTAACCCTTTGGTAATCGCAATACAACTGAGTGCGGAGAACTGAGCACTGAGAACTGAGAGACCTGGCCTAGAACAGCCTCAAGGGAACACTGCCAACAATTATGAATAATGACAGAAAACGAACCTCATGACGTTCGACGTTGTCAGCGCCTCAAAGCGAAAAAGCGAAAAACTTTCCAACTTTCTGACGTCTAGGAGCACGTCATAGGTGAGGATGCGATATATGTATGTATGTTTATATTGTAGCAAGGATTGAATGAATTCGAGGAGTTCAGGCTCAGGGTGTTGACATTTCCGGCTCATTCCGGAGTTGGGCGCGTAAATAAACAAATTGCACACAACTCGATTAAAGTTCGTTGATGGAAATGGCGATAAGAATGGAAATGTTGAGTAGTTGACTTGCGACAATACACAGTACACTGAAACAAATATATAGTGGTAACATCAAAACATTTTTAGACATATGATATGGAATTACAATCAATCAAACAATAAAAATGATATATTCTAAAACCTAATAGGGAAAGTTGTAGTTTACTCAATTGTATTAACTAATATTCTAATCTGGGATGATATTTTGATTTAAGATATTTAAGTAGATTAGTTTATTAATTTAATAAATTGGTTAAGAAATTTCACAAAGCTTTTGCTACATTTTCTTATTATAAACTAAGTGATATTATATTTTTTTTAAATTTAGAATGCAGTACTCTTTACTAAATAAATAAATAAAATAAAATTGAATATTTTTCTCTGCTTCCATTTTGTTTATTGGCTGAATTGTTGTAAGTATGTAACTAAATTTTACTTGAACTTTTTATGTGACTATGATTTAGTTTAAAATAAAATAAAAATAATTTCTTATTCTTATTTCTTTATAATTTACTTTTCTCTTAGTGTAATTAACTCAAACCCAATTGGGATACGTGTAAGCGTCAGTTACAGTTATATAAATACCCATTCATTTTTATGGCCAACAGAAAGGTGAGCACAGAGTCATATCCATGACTGATTTATAGTCTCTTTTACGGCCAAATACTCGTAAGGCGACATTGATTGCTATCGACACCCAATATTCCAATTTCCCAACTTATCAACTATCAACTCTCTAAATATCAATATGGATACGTAAACTACGTATTGTAGATGAAGTTGCATCTACCGTGTCTATAAACTGGCAGTGCCATCATCTATTTCCGCGGCACGCACATGCCAACAAGGCACTTGCCCTTACCACCTCCTACCCCCTTCAGCCACTCCCCCCTGGATTCCTTTCGCCTTCTTGGCCAAATTGCAAATTATGTTTCGTGACAAAGTTCCATCAGTGCGCCAATAACTTTGACTACGCTACGTTTCAGCAAACTTATTAAAAAGTAATCGCGAATTTTTTAAATAGAATCCCGAAACGAAGGCCGGAAAACCTTCCGCGAATTCGCCAAAGGCCATAGCACAAATCACAATGTTTTCAGTTCTCCAAGAGAACGGACGTATAAAATAGTTCCGTAAACGGATTTTGGTTTAGAATTTTGTGCAGTGAGTGTTTCAACCTGTCTCGGAATCTGTTGCATAACTCTTTTGTATTGTATTAACTTACCTTCTTATGTTTTCCCTCTTTGGCTTTAGCTGCTGGCTGCATTTTGAGGCTGTCTTTCTTATAGTTTCTTACTGGTGTTAAATATAATCCTTGAAGCGTGTTTCTTTTTGTTTAAATACACTTTGTCGGTCTTATTTGGGTATATTTATGCTTTTCACTGACGTTAACTGAACGAATTTTTTGTATATCCCAGTCTAAACTTTATGTAATTGTGAAATAGAATTCGCTTGCTTGCTTTTCATTTCGATTCTGTCATTCATTGACTTGTTTTGTTTGTTTGAGTTACTATAGAAATTGGCTAATGCCCGTTTCTTACACGCACTTAACTCCATTTGCATATCGATTTGGCAATAGAAATCAACGTTCCGGTTCTACAAAAAGTTTTACTTACTTTTGCTTCGACAATTATTCAGGAAAGTAGCAGAAAAACTTAGCCTTCTAGCATTCTTGATACCATGTTTTTTGTTCTTTGCGAATCCGTTGAAAATGTTTCTTTTTGAGACAGAGACAAAAATATATAAGACTTGACATACTCCAAGATCTTTGTTTGAAACCAAGAGTCATTTGTGAAACTACGTTTTATATGGAAACATACTTCACTCTGCTTAGTTTACAGCTATTTTGTCACTTTTGCGACTTAGAATTCACAACTGGTTCTAGCGTCTCAAAGACTTAGGCTTGAATTGCTAGTCAAGTCAGCGTAACAGTACTGATGATGTTGTTATGGTTTTTTTTTGTCTAATAAAAAAGTTTAAGTAAAGTTTACTGAAAAGCTTAGCGCAGAAAATAGCTTTTATTATTATTTTCTTCTGATTGATAAATAATAAAAAAAACTGTTACATCAAAACAAATTGTAATTCTAATAAGTAATAGAGTTCAACGCTCGCTTCCAAGTGTAAGTGTGAGGCTCATGAGATGATTAAGTACTCGTGACTTAGCGTCTGGTTGTTAGAAGGCCGTGACTGGGGTCAAAAGTGAACTTCGCACTTGGACAGGTTAGCCGCTCACTAGACGTAGACGTTGATGAAACCTTGAAAGCATAAAAATCAAACAATTGTCTAGACACGATTTCATCTTCCACATGAACGCATTTATTGCAGGGAGTTCAATGGTATGTTGATTATAAGAGTACATCAGTATCAGTTTAAGTATAAATTGTGTTTGTGAATACCTATATACTTGTCTATGTATTAACAATTAAGTTGAGTGTACAAAAGAAAAAGGCCTATGTGTACTGCCTTAAGCTCTTCACATATCGCACTGGCACTTCGGGTAGGTAAACGCAGACAAAGAACATCATGGGTCCAAATAATATCATGCAGATCAGCCAGTAAATCAAGCCAATAACTGAAATCGGGTCCATATATGGGCTTCAGGGATTATAATGCCAGTTTCGATCAGACAAAACGTAAAGACGTATATCAATTGAATGTAAATGTAAAAAAATTGTATTGAATTCTTAAATAAATAACTAGTATCACTAAACACCGGGTATGGAGATTGTGCAACAAGGCAAAAAAAACACGTCTGTTACAGCTTCCGATGTCTCTAATAAGATGCGAGCATAAAACCGCTGCAGGTCACTTTAGACTTAATCTTAATGTTATTATGGCTCTGCTGTTGTACTGCCAGCTTTTCTGGTATGTCTTCAAGCTCGCCACCTGTAAAGAAAAAATCAAAGTTAATAGCACATCAATTAAGTTAACTAAATTGGTGACAAAGTGGTACTAAGCGTAACCTTCACTTTCACTTGTAAACTTAGAACTTGCAGTGTTTAGTCACAACAATTTAACAATTCTCACCACAATTGCTTACTTTTCACGTAATCCTGCCCGATGCTCAACTGCAACTGTTGCAGCTGCGTTTCTGAATCACGCACTTTATAACCAGCAAACGCCCAGTTGAGTTTATTTTTGGGTATAACCCTCCCCGAACAATCTAAAAAAAGGGGCTTTACCGCAACGCGTGACGCTCTTGACAGCTAATTCGTAACTAAAGTGGCAATAACAACGGCCAACAGCCTCCCCCCTTAAAGCTGGTTATCTCTCTCTTTCCCTCTCTTCATATCTCTCGCTCTACCTCTCACTATTTAGTTACTCAGCTTTAAAGCTTCGCTTAAAGCTTGTGCTTTTGATTTGAAAATACTTGAGCCTAAAGCTTGATATACATATGAATAATACTGGTATTGTTCAAGGTAATGACAGCTCGAAAAACTGGTTTGTTGAAAAGTACTCGCAATAGAGAACATTTACATTTTAAAAGCTTGACTTAATTGTTAAAATGTTAAATAATGTTCGCTTTTAATCAAATTGCTTACTCTTTCTTAAATGAAGTTAGTTTCTTTATTCGTTTTTTTGCCAAAAAAAAATATAAGCAAAGTTTGTTCTGATATCTGCTGATAAAGAATTCAAAATACCTAATTATTATTATTATCAGACATTTTTGGCTCACTAAAATTGAAGGTAAACAAGTTGAGGTCGATTACTTGTTAGATATGGTAACTGTTCAAGTTTTAGTCAGTTTCATGGTTATTTTTCAATTTTTTGTTGGATCTATTGTTCCATCTAAATTCCTTACTAAAATTATTTCTTCCAAAATGTAACAGGAAGATGTAATCAAATTTAATGATTCTACTGAGTGATTTAGAAACTCAATTAGATTATTCTACCACTTTTTAACCAATCTAGAAAATACTACCTATTAAAATATTCCTAATGTCTCAGATTGTTTTTCCCATAGTAATATTTAAAGCAGAATTGATGAACTTACATAATGTAAAAGTAATTATCACTATCCTTGCGCTTTGAGTCGAAACTGGTTGGGTTTCTCATGGTCGCGTTCACCGCAACAGGATCCGTGTGAGCCGGAATGTTCCGATTCCAGTTGTTCCAGCGTCCCGTAACGCCATTTTGCTGATGATTGCCCAGATTATTCTCTTTGTTTGGGTTGGCAAAAAACGATTTGACGCTATCCATAGCTGTTGTTGTCTTCGTCGAGAATCAGAGACGAGGGGGAATTGAGATGTCGAGCCTCCGAAGAAAACACACAAATTGATAAAGCTAAAAATATATCAGAAATGATTTGATTTTATTTGATTTTGTGTATGAAATTGGATTTTTTAGTGGACTCGTCGGACGTGTCGTCAAGTCATAAATACATGTTTGTACGTATGTGCATACTTATAATCAAGACTGTATATATATTGGACTGTATATGTATTATTGGTGTTCTTTGCTTGTTTCTAGGTGTGTCCCGTTCTTAGTGATAATAACATGATCGCATGTTCGCTTTAAATTAATTCAATTCAATTTGGTATTGGAGTTTGGAAAGCATTTCTTTTTAGGTAGCAATTTAATTAATGAAATTTCTTAGGGATCGTTATCTGTATAGAGTGCATTGTAAATATGTAATGGTTATATATTTATTCATACTCATTCGTAAGTATTTAGAAGTTTGTTGTCTTTTCAGAAGCGATAAGTACACAATTTATTAATGTACTTCTTGTTATCTTTGGGAACGTAAATAAAAAAAAATGGATTCAAAACAACAATTTCCAAAAAAAGAAAGAAAGAAAAAAGAAATGCGTTTTAGATTAGGGTGGGGGCTATTTATCAAGATTAGCTTCTATACATAGTCGTTCTGTTATTGTATATATTATACATACATATTATCAATTAGCACTTGGTCACTTAACAAGTTCAAAACAGTTCAATTCGCACCACTGATAACAAATTGACTGCAAAATGATCAGCGAACGAACACGCGCCATACTAACCAACAATTTGATTTGTGACACTGTATTACTTGGTTACATACATACATACAAACATACATAGTTTGTTAGATTAAGTAGACGTGGCACGATTAGACGGCCCTTAAGACATTCCAGCTGATAGCCGCAGCCTTGTGCCCATAATTTAGTAAATAATTTATTACAGCTGTTTCATATACGCGACCTACCTCAATGTGTCTTGTGTTCTTTGTAGAAATTGCTCAATATGTCACTGTATACAATTTGCCTTTTTTATGGTTACGCCCTTTTAAATGGTTTAAAATTGGCTTGACACAGTTACAACAACAACAACAACTTCAGCACTTCCAATTTCAAATTCCACTTTCCAGTCGATGCGAACCGTTTTGCACAATGTCTGCGATCGCACTGAAACGCAGCGACAACTAAAACGAGGCTCGACCCGACGACAGAGAGAGACGACGCGTCGCGTCGATTCGTTTGTGGTTCGTGGTCGATCGTCGATGCCGGGCGCTATGTCGTTTTAATCAATTGCGAAGGCGTCACAAAGACAACGTTCAATTTACTGTATCTCCGAATACATACACACATTTGTTTGTCTGTATGTATTGTCTATATGGTATGTATGTGTATGTGTATATACTAAATGCACATGGATTTCTTTCGCTGTCGCTGTCGACATCTGGCGTTGCCTTTTTTGTTATTGTTGTTATTGCTGGTTGTCTTTCGTTTATCTGCCCGGTCGAGGCAGTTTTTCTTGTTTGTTTTGATCGTTGTTTCTCACTGAAACACACACACACGTACATTCACTTACCTGAATTGAATTGTACATACAATGTATGTGCAAGGTGTGTTTCAAAGTACTAAATGAAAAACATTTAAAATCCAAAAACCATTTGTGTTATTCAAAATGGTTTCCTTCAGGTCTTGGGCCTTCAATTAACTGGAACGCAGATGTTATTTTTGGAATATGTATGTACACATTTATGGTCATGTAAATGTATCTCAAGAAATTCGTGCATAAGTTAACCAAAAAGAAATATACATTCTTTTGATTTTGTCTGACACTCTGCATTAATTGTTACCTACATTTTGGTGTGGGTGTATAGTCAGGGATTCCTACCCGGAAATTCTTTGTTCTGTTAGCCAAGATGTCTGTTCACTCTGCCACTTTGTATCTAGTAGATACACACATGCATACACTCACATTAATAGCTCTCTTTCTCTCTTTTGCTCGCTTGCCAAATACATAATTGTTTTATTGTAGGTAGATAATTTTACTTTCATACACAATTTCAGATCTTAAACATTAATCGATGTATATGTACATATACATACATAGATACAAATGAATGTGTCTATGTGTACCTGTCCTACTGCCAGCATTGTATTTTTGCTCTCACTTCCGCACTGCCACCATCTTTCTTCGCTCTCTCTCTCTCTGTTGTACTCTATTGTTGATAAGGTGAATGCATTATTACAACAACTCGTACAATCGTTCACGCGCCTAGTCTACTCAAACTTTGTGGACTTTGTACTCTACAGTTTTTTCAAGCAAGCAAATATACATACATACGTAACATGCATACTCGCATACATATATTTAAAAATATTTGTAAATTTGTTCGTGTGTTTAATTGATATGTAAATGAATTTGAATGGCAGTTTACGTAGTAATAAATATGGATGTATGTAAAAATGTATTTTTACTTATTGAGCACGATTGCACTACTAATGAAGAAAATGAAGTGTTTTTATAAATTCCCTACTAAATAAATTAAAATCATTTCAATTTGTTAAAAGTACGACACTTAAAATGATTATTTGAGATAGCTTTTCCTTTTTAACAAATTATTATTTTTTATCATAGCTCATAAACGTTTCTATCTTCAATTGGCCTTGTTGTTTGCATATCTTTTGCCTTTAGTAACACAATTGTAAAACTTAAATAAATTCAATCTTCTGTAATATATAAATATAGATCAGTTTACTCAGCTGTTTTGTACGAGTAAACTAAAATCCCAATGCATTTTCAGTAAAATAACTGAAAACTTCAGTATTAAGTAACCATTTTTTGTATCACATACTTTTGGGCTGTTGAATAATTTGCAATATATTGTGGCATACTTTTGGGCTGCCGAAAAAGAACAAAATGCTGCCATTGAAAGTTATATTGAGTGTTATATTGAAAGTATTTATTACAAAGTTCGCATTTCCTTTTTACAAATGCTGCAGACAATTTTGCAGGCTGCCGGACTTCCTACGCCGACTCTGTGATAAACTGTTGCAGCTTCCTCAGGCAGCTGTTTCCTGTTTCTGCCCAATCCTTTATTTTGGCTCTGGTTCTGTCGTTTCTTAGTCTCTTTCTCCGTGCAGCAGCAGAGCAGGAAACTGAGTGGCACTGCCTCGCCCTCTTCGAGAGTCTGTGGGAGATTCTTGCCCCTCGTTTCGGGCAGAAATAGACTGGCAAACCCGCCAACAATGAGCAAGGCTCCCATCACGATTAGCGGCAACACCAGCATCTGTTGGCCCTGAAATGGAACATACATAGTTAAGAAATAAGTATAAATTATGGCCCTGGCACTCACCATGTGATTGATGATGGGTATGATTATGGGCCCTGTCATGGCCACCACGGAACTGAAGCTCATGCCGAGTCCCCGCACCACAGTCGGATACAACTCGGATGCCAGCAGCGGCAGCACGACAAACGCCGACGAAATGCCCATTTTGCCGATGCAGTATAGGAGCAGCATCACATCCGCCTGCTGCTGATACATCAGAGTGGCCACACAGGCCACGCCGCCGATCAGCATTGAAATGAAGAGAATCCAGCGGCGTCCAAAGTAACTGAGTCCTGGCCAGAGCAGCAAGTACGTCGGCAACTCCACTGCGCCGGCCAGAAAGAAGTTCCATATCTCATCGCCGCCCAGTGCCGGGGCATAGTAGCTGAGGCCCACATAGACGCTGGTGTTGGCGAACCAGATCAGGGTCACTATCAGTGTCTTCCTGCGCATGTTGGTGCCTTTAAAAAGATCCAGGATGCCATAGTGTGTTGCTGCCACCGGTTGCGTCATGAGCAAACGTTGCTGCAGTCGCTCCACAAAGTCCCGGGTGACATGAACTCCATTGACACGAGCCATGACCTTGAGAATCCGTGCAGCTCGCTTGGGCTGCCCCACAGCGATCAGCCAGCGTGGCGACTCGGGCAGCACAAAGAAGCAGGAGAAGAGCATCAGCAGTGGGAGGGAGACAGCCAGTGTTAGATAGCGCCAATCTCGCACCAGGTAGACCACGCCCTTTATAGGGAAATTTCACTGTAAGTACCACTGTAACTGCTGCTAATCGAGTTCACACTCACCGCGAGTAGCACCAAGCCCAGAGAGTAGGCAATATTGGAGACGATTGTGCAGAAAACACGACGATCGGGACCCACAAGTTCAATTGCCAGGACATAGGGACTGGCTAAGATGGCGGGCACGGTGAGACCCACCACAAAGCGCAATCCCAGCCAGGAATAGTAGTTCCAGGCAAAGGCACTGGCGGCACAGGCCACAATTTCCAACAGCAGGTAGGCATAGAACGACGGACGTCGACCCCACAGATCCACCAGATAGCCAAACACATAGTTGCCAATAAGTCCGCCCAGGCCAAAGAGCACCAAAGCCAGGGTAACATAGAAACTCCTATCGCAGACCAGATTCCACTGCAAGCATGAGAGAAAGTAGAAGATGGTTTTCTATTCTAATCTGTTTAGAAATCTGTAGACGCACCTCTTGCACCACTGTGCTGGGATACATGGACCTGTCGTAGTGCCAGCCATGCTGACACGGCACCACCGACTCCTGATCCAACCTTAACAGCTTGGATGACTGCTCCCTTTGCAGCTCGTAGGGTGTGCGATATTCCAGATAGCGCACCTTAAACAATAAAAATTGAGATGTAGCTGATTATGTATTTCGGAAAAAGTTAAAGAAAGGAGAAGTTAAGTAGCTTAAAAATTGATATATTGAGCAAAAAATACTTTTAACGAAATTAATAAAATTAAAATGAATCTAGAGGCAACAACATGATTAAATTAACATTCCGCTTGAAAATCCAATTAGTTTTGGCAAAGTAATGAAAGATTGAAGTTAGTTTGATTTTTCACCTAGCAATCGTATAAATCAAAGTGAATTTGATTTTACAACTACATGTGTTTTCTTTATTATAATTAAGTAAGCAAATAAATATTTCAATAAATAAATAAATAAGTCAACACATAAAAATCCATAAGAGAGAAAAAATCCAATATGAATAATATCAATGGGCAGGGTTTTAATGTTCCCGTTATACTGCTTGAACACTGCTTGCTTTCGTTGGGCACTGCTTGATAAAGCAGTTGCCAGTTCATATTTTTTATAAATGATCGTATAAAAGTATTTTAAAATACAAAAAATTTAAAAAAAAAAGTTTTAAATAAGATTTTAAAATATGAAATTTTAAAATTAAAATTATTTAGAAGAATAGAAGAATGGCTATTTTAGAAATATTTATAACAAAGGCGATCAAAGGGCTTAATATATTTTTGTAGAATATTAAGGGTAGTTTTTCAATGTACATATATGTAAGTGTTTTATTAAACAAATAATTTCAAATTTGACATTAAAACAAACGGGCTTAAGTTAATTTAGATTTGATTTTTTATAGACATAAATGAATAGTTTAAGCGTTTAACTAAACTTAATAAAATTGATAATATACGTATGTATAAATAAAACCATTTTTTTCATTTGAAACTTCAAGCAACTTGTAAGCTACAAAGTTCAAATTAAATCTGATGCTATATTAAATGAATAAAGTGCCACAGTATTCGCAATTAAAGATCTGATTGAATGATCTCTCTTTGTTTTGATGTGAATACTAAACAAATTCATGTCAAGGTCTGACAAAATCTTGAAGTTACTTTAAGGGTTGATAATCTATATGAAGATTGTTTTTAGTTAAGTTCAAATCAAGATGAATAGGATTTAAAAAAAATGATTCATGATTCATTGTAGTAGATGATATTGACGCACCATTTCACTGTAGTTGCGAGCAAACATGGAACACTCAGCGAAGGAGCCATGTCTGTCCCTTGGAATGCTCAGGTTCTTTACCAGCTCTATGTAGTCCTGAGTCCATGGCTCCAGTTCGGGAATGCGACACCAATGCTCTGGCGTGGCTGCGATGAACAACTGACTGCAATGGTAGGAAGAGATTTCAAGATGATTCCATTGCCAGCCATCCGAGATGAGATCATCTTCGCACCTGTAGGCGTGAAAGGCGCAGGGCAATGCCGCTGGCAGCAAGACGGAGCAGATGATGATCTTCTGATAGAGACCGAAAGCGCCAACCTCCTTAAGTACTTCATCGAAATCCATATCCGTATCCCGTTTTGGTCTGCAGCCGAATCAAATGCGCGCACAACTGATCAAGAGAGAGGCCTCGTTGGACTTCCAGGCCCGGAATAAAATCTATGCTGGGCGAGATTTAGAGAACTAATGGACAGGGGCAGCTCCCCTCCCCTCCCCTGCCCCCTTCCGTCAAATCTCAATTGGACATAATTACATTACGGCCTTTCGTGTGTTTTAATTAATTGGACACCGCTGCGTAAAGCAGGGTCATGATGATCATGATGAGATGCAGTGGGAGACCATTGCGATCACTGGGCATAGTCACAAAGTCACAGAGTCACACTTGTTAGTCAGTGTATATATTTCTTGAATCTCAGTTATACTCGTATTATATAATAAATATACTTCTAGATATTTCCGACTACAGACTACATATAAATTTATATATTTAGTAGACTAGTCGAATTTATCTGCGTGCCAATCCAATGATCGAGAGTATGTACATGAAGATGTTGATAATGTCCAGGTACAGATTGAGGGCGGCAAAGATATACTCCTCGGGACTGATCGAGTACTTGTGGTTGCCTCCCAGCATCAGTTGAGTATCATAAACCAGATACACGGAGAAGAGCAAGGCGCCCAAAGACGCATAGACCAGGCCAATGATTTGGCCGGGTATAAAGATGGCAATGATGCCAAAGATGATGAAGACCACCAGACAGGCAACCAAGACACCGCCGCACATGGTAAAGTCCCACTTGGTTTGCAGGGCAAACAGGGTCAATCCAAGGCTAACAGCCGCTGTGATTCCCACTGCCATGAGCACCTCATCCGCCTGGTACTGGCCGGCCACGATGCCCAGGAGGAAGGACTCGGCCAGCGTGAACAGGAACAGAAAGATGAAATTCAGCGGCGTTTTTCTTCTCACACCTTCGCAGCAGGCCATGCAGATCATGGTGACAATAAGCACTGCCTGTTAAATAAAAAAAACAAATAATATATAAATACTAAATATTTAAAATTAAATATAACGTACAAAATATAAATATTAAAAGTAAAATATAAAATGTAAAATATAAAATGTTAAATATGAAATATGTATATAAATGTAAGACATAATGTAAAATATAAAAATAAAATATATAGAAAATTTAAATTGTAAAATATAAAACATAATATAAAATATATCATAAAGTACAAAACATAAAATATAAGATATGAAATATATCATTTAAAATATAAATCTTAAATATAAAATATCAAATATAACATAATAAACATACAATATCAAATGTAAAATATTAAATATAAAAATGTAAATCATAAAATACATAAAATAAAATGTTTAATATAAAGTGTAAAATATGAAATATAAAACATAAAATATTAAATATATCATTTAAAATATATAATATGAAATATAAAATATCACATATCAAATATAAAATATCACATATAAAATATAAAACATTAAACATAAAATATAAAGCATAAAATATCAAATGTAAAATTTTAAATATAAAAATATAAAATATAAGATTAAAAATATACAACATAAAATATAAAATATAATCAGTGATTATTAATCACACAATACACTTTAAGACGTACCAGTGCAATCCAGAGGAGCGCAGGATTCTTCGCCACCCAATCCTGTGTAGCCTTCGAGAAGGTAAAAATGCACACAAATCCAAAGGTGATCAGCAATTGCATCTAAAATGGTCAGTTGATTAGTTGAGAATTTTAAGTGTAAGTTTATTAAACTGACCATGAGAATCAGGTAAACCTTGCGTATGAATCCCTTGCGTATGGACTGATCATCGAAGGCGAAACTCTTGTCCGCTTCCGGGTCGCCATAGACGCCATTGTTGTCGCCTGCGGAGAAAAAGGAAGAGAATTGAGTTAAGGAAATGAGGAAAAATAAAGTAAGAACTAAGAAATAAATTTTATAAATAAATAAAAATAATTATATTATATTAATAAATAACATTACCGTACTGAAAGTGGTTATCGCCCATGGTTTTACTAAATAAAATATATATAAAATGTTCTTTCCGCTTTTGATTGCTCGTCTGAGTTGTTCGGTAAGTAAGAGTAGCCTGAAAACGCTTTTACCTCTGCAATTGCCAGATATCTACAGATTAGCCACTTCGCTATCGCCACACAGACACTAATACAGTGTAGCCTGCTGATAACGGACATGGGTAAAGTACAGGTGAGGAGAAAAGAAAAGTAGGACTCTTGATAAAGCGTCACTCCAGAATCTGATATTGATATGACACACCTGGGCACTAGCAAGTATATACCAATTGATTGGTAAATGGCATTATGTAAACTTCAACATGAATCACATCCAATATTGGCCCTTGTCTTATCAAATGCATTCGATAAGGAAAAGTTGAAGAATATCTACATATATGTAGGTATGCGATGAAAATGATTGTGAATTTAAGGAATTTATAAGGTGAAATCGAGAGCAATCGACATCCAACAGCTGCTGAGAGTACATACACTTTAAATACATACATACATCTCTATATACAATATATAATTATTTTTATCTTATCTATAGCACTTATTTATTTACAACTTGCCTTGTTGGTAATGATACATTTGATGTGCTTTTTATTTCAAACTTCGAATAGAATTCGATGACTGCTCGCTTTAAATGACACACACACTTTGCTGTTAGCTACCGAATAAAACTGTCGGACCTGGACACAATTACCACCAGGTGGGGATAGCACAAGCTCCAAATATTTGGTAGTCTCACTCACTTATCGTCAGATAAGAAAGTAACCTCAATAATATATAGTATGATAATGATAGCAGCTATGTTTACACTGCACGTGTATGAGTGCGACTGACTGTTGACTAATCCTAACTAACTGTAGACTGTTGTTGCAACCACAAATGAAGCCAACGCCTCAACCGGGAAGACCCACAAGTCCACAGTCTCACAAAAGACTCAACTCAACTGCAACATTATTCATTCAGTTACGCGAGAGATACAGATACAGAGATACGGAGAGAGCGAAAGCTTTAGTGATACAATTGTGATTTTAGTTTTGTTTAATAAATAAATAGATTCGCTTTATTGTTGACTTTATACCACAGTGTCGTTGCACAATATAAGTATGTATAGTAGAATTATTGGGAGGTTGTCCTAACACATCTGCACTTTGTATACTTTAGTTTTACGTATACTTGATTAACAACTGCAAGCGACAACTGCTGCATTTACTTTACGTATTCCGTACATATTCATATATAATATAATATATAAATGTAATTATTTATGTTTACTCGTATGCATGTATTGTATTGTTGTTTTATTGTTTGTATGTGGTATTATTTGGTTTGGGACATCAATCAACATCAGGTATGCAGAGTCTTAAGAACAATTTTGAAATAGTACATAACATCAAATTAATCGACATAAATATTAGAGCATTGATATGCATAACAAACAAAAATGTTGTATAAATTTCACCTTAATCTTAATACATTTTCTTTAAGGAAATTGGTAACGCATAAAACATATTAACTGTTCAGCAACAAAATAATTCCTAAACGCTTTCTATTCGGACTTATTCTTCGACTTGTAAATGAGATTATGCGAATATAAGTAATACAAGTATAACTTTAGTAAAGAGCAATATTAATAAGCTAGTTTCCGCTTTCCGATTATGACTGTTAACGTGAAGTGATAAATTGCCAAGAGGGCGCATTTGATTTAGGCGCGGGTTTAGTCCCGCGAGGCACCAATTATGGTCAGAATGTATATGAAAATGTTGACAATGTCCAGATAGAGATTCAGAGCTGCAAAAATGTACTCCTCGGGACTTATGGAGTACTTATGATCGCCGCCCATCATCAACTGAGTGTCGTATATGAGATACACGGAAAAGAGCAACGCTCCAAAGGATGCGTAGACCAGCGTAATGATTTTGCCCTTGAAGAATATGGCCACAATTCCAAATATCATGAAGACGACCATGCAGGCAAGTAATATTCCGCCCATCATGGTGAAGTCAATCTTGGTTTGCATGGCAAAGATCGTTAGAGCGAGGCAAACAGCAGCCGTCAAACCCAATGCCATTAGAACCTGCGGGACAAAGAATTAGAATTGATTAATGATATGCAACAAAATGCAAATGAAGTGTACTCACCTCTGTTGGAGCATAGCGAGTGGCCGTTACGCCTAACAGAAATGATTGCGCTATTGTAAATATTGCTAAGAAGATGAAGTTCGTCGGTGTCTGGCGGCGCACACCCTCGCAGCAGGCCATGCACAACATGGTCACAATCAAGACGCCCAGAGCGACCCACACGAGCCAACGATGCTGCGAAACAAAAACCTTAGTGCCTTGGTGATATACAAACAGTGCAACAGCTCCAAACGTGACCAAAAGTTGACCCTGCAATAATAATAGTTATCAAAATTAAATACATTCCTGCTGTGCAAATTTATCTGTATCCATACCATTAGAATAATATAAACTTTGCGTATGAATCCGCGTCGAATGCTCTGATCATCAAAGGAAAAGTTCTTGGGCTGACCCTCGGGATCATCGTAGGCACCGTAGCCAGCTGGTGCAGGTGGTTGAACAAAGCCCGGTTGAGGCGCATAGTGACCGGGTGGCGGGCCTTGTCCATACGGATCCTGGCCGTAGGGACCTTGTGGATACGGCTGACCGCCACCCTGGCCGTAAGGCGGATAACCACCTTGTGGCGGTCCACCGCCATAGCCTGCATGTGGTGGATAACCACCACCTTGCGGCGGATAGCCGCCACCATAGTTGTACTGCTGATTGGGATCTGTGGGAATCGGCAGAGGTTAATTAATAATCTTTCATGGATGGCGCATGCATTCCAACGGACTACAAGTTAAATAGATGAGTATACAACATTCCGAAAAACATCTACCAAATGTTATAAAGCCCTAAAACTTAAAACATTTAAGAGGCACACAGCTTGAGATAAAATAACCGCATTTTATACTAAACATAGTACATACTATATATGAAATTGAAACCGCTAATATTTCTGTGCATGCGGTTTCATTAAATAAATAACTACAAATATCAAGTTGATTGAACCCGTTTTTAATGAGTCGATCGAAGCAGTTTTATGTGAGGCGAATGTGCGGGTGAATCATGAGTTTAAGATTAATTTAAATTAATTTTGTTTAGTTTTCATATTCTTAAGTTCATCAATTACATTATCTCATTGCCAATTATACAATAATCATTAATTGCGATTTTGTTATCTCAAGTTGTGTACTAATCGAAGAAGGTGATAGTACTAATGACACGACAGGTCGAATATTTTTATCTAAAACTTGTCATTTATGCAGCTGTACAAATAAATTTTGGAGACAAATATTCGACCCGTCTCAACCAGGTTTAAAAATAATTAAAAGTTAAATTAATTTCTAAACAAAAAGTTGAATCAGAGCTGGAAACGAAGAACAAAAGCCCATTTCTTGCTTACAATTATACTGTATGATTCAAGTATGTTTCTGAGTAGTACTTAAAAGTAAAAATAAGATAAGAAACCATTCGAGAGGAAACCGAAACAGATTGAGCAGAAAACCAAATGGGTTGCAAGACTTAAACTAAATAAATGGCATATACAGACAAACTCAACAAAAGCATGCGAAACAGAACAAAACAATAAGCGAATTCATATGTATGTTATGGATAAGTCAACAAATTATAAGTCAAAATAAAGTAAACCTTGGTATTGAGGATATTGGGGGACACTTTGCCACGACATTTTGTTGTTGATTTGCTGACTTTGTCGCTTTAGCTCAACTGAACTGAACGATCTGCTCCTACAGATAGCTACAAGCAATCACTGGAAAAGACCCGAAAGACCCAAAGAAAAATGTTAGTTAGTTCAGTATGTTCATTAGATCTCACCTTGCATTTCGTTGTCCTTAATTTATCGTTTTGGTTTCGTTAACCCAAGAAACACAATAAGCGGGTAATTTACCTGTAAATTAAAAGAGTTGAATATTTTTAGCATAATGAAGTTGAGATTATATCTTGCTCGTATTTGTTTTGTTTATTTGCTTCATTCCGAAAACACCCAAACCACAATGACCAGTCGATTTCTTGTTATCAAAGTGACTCTCTGGGGAATTAATGGAAAGGAATTAATGAATGGAGCAAATTAAAAAAATGTGTCGTGTCTGAGCAACGAAATTGCGTGGTTTGTTGTTGGGTAGTAAACATGACGTGTGAGGGAATGATACAGATGTGACTACACATGTACATATTTACTTACATATGTACTTACTTATGTACATAGAAGTTATGTATGCAAACGTAAATGTTAAATGTACACCCGTATAATATTTTACTATTGTGAACAACTTAACAAGTCAGCTGTAGAGCAATAACTGTAATTTATTTTAGTATGCATATTACGACCGATAAGGTTCCATATTATATTAGTCGGTCGTTGGTGACTCACTCACCAATCATCGGGCCTTTTTTTAAGTGGTTAATTGGGGAATAACAAAAATAGACACCCGTCTCGTAATTGCACTTTCACAACGGACGAGCCTTCCAAAAAACAAAGCAGGCTACGAAAACTTACCTTCTATGTATGCACAAACACGTACGATAAACAAACAATAATTTTTTCTCACTTGCCAAAGTTTTTTCTGGAAATTTGTGTTTCTTAGTTAGGGCTGGGTTGCTCATGAGTGAGTGAACAAAAAAGAGTTGCTCACCGAAGTGAGCTAGTGAACATGTTCCTTTATACGGTAATGTTCAGTCGATACATCGAAGTAAGCCGGATACGCAGCTAATACAATGCCGCGATAAGCCGGGCGCCATGACTTTCTTACTTATTAAGCAAAGTTCCATTTAATGGTCAAATTCATTTGTAAATGATGCTCACAACTTCTATATTAACTATCTGTTTAAAGAACTTTACCCTTAGTTTTGTTTTTACGAAAACAAATTGCCTTACACCATCGATAAAGTGAGGCAAAACAAAGTACTCACTACGTCGATACCGCTATCGAATATATTCGTCTATCGCCCGACCGCCGCAATCTATCGACCGTACTGCACTGCTGCCGAGCATGCTGCTGCAATAGTTCCGCGAACTCGTGTAATCTATTCGTTTTTGTATTAAAAAAGGCGAAAAATAACTGGTAAGCAAGTTTGTGATGCAGCAAGAAATCAATAAGTGAAGTGCATTCACTGTGCAAATTGTGAACAAAGGCCTACAAGTATAGGTTATGTGTGTGCCGCGTCAGACAAAGGAGAAAAAAGAGTCCCCCATCTCCATATGGAATAGGCGATTTCTACGTGCAGTTGACTGAACTGAAGATGCAGCGGATTTTAATTGCATTGTATATGCAAATGTAGTGCACACAACACCATCTTCTATTTATATATATGCGTATATGTGTGTATACATGACGCAATAGTTGATTGCCGGATGCGTCTTCCCCTCCCCCTCTTTCCTATTGCCTGTTGCTTATCAAAGTGATTGTAAAACAATAAAAACATTTGAACTTTACAGCCGTTTGAGTGCATTCCAAAATGGTCGAGGAAAAGGAGAACGTAGCCGCTTCTGGACAGGAGACGGTCTCAAAGAAGGGAGCCAAGAAGCAGGCGAAGGCAGCCAAGGTAAATTGCGTGTAGACGTGGCTTTTAAATGCCCGACTGATAACATATTTATGGCTCTTGCTATTACTACAACTTTATCTCTCTCTCTCTCTCTCTCTTTCTCTGTAGAAAGCTGAGCAGAAAGCCGAGAGTGCCGCTGCCAATGCTGCTGAGAATGCAGCCGGCGAGAATGCAGTCGATCATGCTGCAGCCCGCTATGGAGTCTCGGAGATGATCCAATCGAAGGATAAGCGCAGCGAGCGTGAGTTTCTGCTGGTGCCCGAGCTGAGCAAGCATGTGGACAAGGGTCTTGTGTGGGTGCGTGGACGCGTGCACACGACGCGTGCCAAGGGCAAACAGTGTTTCCTCGTTCTGCGCCAGCAGAGCAGCACCGTGCAGTGCATTCTGGCCGTGGGCGATGTCATCTCCAAACAAATGATCAAGTTTGCCGGAAAGTAAGTGCAAGAATTGTTAAACTAAAATACAGTTATTAAAAACGCTTTGTTTACAGCATACCGAAGGAGAGCATCATCGACATCCAAGCGAAACCTATCGGAGTGCCCATCAAGATCGAGTCCTGCACTGAACAGTTTGTGGAGTTGTGCGTGGAGCAGCTGTTTGTCATCTCGCAGGCGAAGCCTCAGCTGCCACTGCAGATTGAGGATGCCGCTAGGCCTGAGAATCCCGATGATGCTGAGGGACTTAACATACGCGTCAACCAGGACACGAGGCTGGACAATCGCGTGCTTGATTTGAGAACACCAGCCAATCAGGCCATCTTTCGCCTGGAGGCGGGCGTTTGCCGCTTGTTCCGCGATATTCTTACCGACAAAGGTTTCACCGAAATCCACACGCCCAAGATCATTTCCGCTGCCAGCGAAGGTGGCGCCAACGTCTTCACCGTCAGCTACTTCAAGGGTATGTCTTTTTTGAAGCCTTTTTCCAACTGCAATTGGAGTTAATTGTATGATTCTTACAGATTCTGCCTATCTGGCGCAGTCTCCACAGCTGTATAAGCAAATGGCCATCGCCGCCGACTTTGATAAGGTGTTCACAGTGGGAGCTGTGTTCCGCGCTGAGGACTCAAACACGCACAGGCATTTGACTGAGTTCGTTGGCCTCGATTTGGAGATGGCATTCAAATATCACTATCATGAGGTGCTGCATACCATTGGCAACACGTTTACGGCCATCTTCAAGGGACTGCGCGATAACTACAGTCGCGAAATCGAAGCTGTTGGCCAACAGTACAAAGTGGATGCCTTCAAGTTCTTGGAGCCGCCACTAATACTGCAGTTCGCGGAGGGCGTAGCCATGTTGCGCGAGGCTGGCGTGGAGACGGGCGACGAGGAGGATTTGTCAACGCCAAACGAGAAGCTATTGGGACGCTTGGTGAAAGCCAAGTACGACACCGATTTCTACATTCTCGACAAGTTCCCCTGGCGATACGTCCGTTCTACACCATGCCCGACCCCAACAATCCCATCTATTCCAACTCGTACGATATGTTCATGCGCGGCGAGGAGATCCTGTCGGGCGCCCAGCGTATACACGACCCAGAGTACTTAATGGAGCGTGCCAAGCACCACGGCATTGGTGAGTTAAATAAATTACAAGACTCGGTTAACTTGTATCTAATCCTTACCGTCTTCTTACTTGCAGATACTACCAAAATTGCCGCTTACATTGAATCCTTCCGTTACGGATGTCCACCGCACGCTGGCGGCGGCATTGGCATGGAACGTGTCGTCATGTTGTATCTTGGCTTGGACAATATTCGGAAGACGTCCATGTTCCCACGTGATCCCAAACGGTTAACGCCTTAATCGTGTCCGCACACAAAACTTCGATATTTAATTGAATTAAATTCGCAAAATGAAATTTTTTATTGTTTCCTCTTAACTTTCCAAACTGTGACCCTTTGCCAGCTCTCAATATCTTTATTTTAGTCGATCCCACACACCTCTACTTAATGTTGGAACTCTTTCCTTAAGACTTGCATACTGCAAAGTTGTTTAACAACGATAAATGTAAAGACTGTTTAGAGTCAAATTGTTTAATAACGTATGAAATAAATCTTTGCAAGTGTGTTTAGTAATTGCTTTGTGTTTTTTTAATTTAATGGTAATGGCCTAGATACAGGGTAAATAATTGTGTTCGGTAATGATATTGAAATATTGATAATATGTTAGATAAATAGAATATTTGAAAAGCTATTAAAAATTACACAAACATAAACACGTCAGACATAACTGGAGTCTGATAGATATTCAGAGTCAATTTGGCAGGCAGCCTTGTAAAAGACATTAGGTTTTTCACTAAGTATAATTTAAAGAGTTTTTTTGCTGTTTGCTGGACTAAATACATCAGTGGTCTAGATACATATTAAAAATTTCTCTATTCAGGATTTGTTTTCGGTCGTTCCTTTTGATGAAATAACAACCTCCTTTTGAAATACTAAATGATCTCCCAATAACTAAGATATTCCAAAAGAGTAGCGCAGCCATTAAGAAAAGCTACAACCTTTTATTTCGGCTTTAATTATATTATATTTATGCAGATCGACTCCTTGTTTCCAACATATTCCTGCAATTAGAATCCTTGTATCCAACTGATATTCTGTACCAGAAACAAGGAAGTCTTTAAGCCGAAATAATTGAAGTTATTGTCTGTTATCAAAGAGCGACGGTGATTTATATTTTTGACAGTTTATCACTGTGGTCGGCAGTGCGCGCTAGTGACGAAAGCATCACGAAGGCTGCGAACGGCGACTAGCAATATATACGGGAAGAATATTCATACATATATATTATTAATGCTAGAACACATTTATTATATTATTATCCAACACCTTCAACGATTTTTAACACTTTTCAGGACAGCTTACTTTGAGAGTATTAATTACCTGAAGTTTCTCAATTCAAGAGTCATTTGTTGTTATAAAAATTGCACATTGAAGGTTCAGAAAATCACAAGCAACTCGACATTGAAGTGATTTAATTAATACACGTATGCGTCCTTTATCATCGCAATGTGCAGAGTGTGTCAGTCACTGATTAAGAGTTCATTATATAGTGTGAATATGAGGCAATCATGATAATGCCGTGTTCAAGAGCAAGATGATGAAGATTCACTGAGAATCGTTGACATATTGAACTTATCGCATCGCACAAGTGTCCGCTGTGCGCACCTTGTCAACAGCAAAGAAAGTACAATAAATTTTATTCAGTCTCAATCAGATTATTATCAATACGAGTACGAGTACGTATACGTCACGTTGTGTCCAACTGGAACACTGTTGACACAGTTGGCAAATACTTTTCGGTCAAACAAAAGGACGAATACGAATTCCTTTCAATCTGTGTGCGTGTGCGTGTGCGTGTGCGTATGTGTGTGTACGTGTTGCACAGCAACTGTGCGGTGCGTGGCTTCTGCCGTATCGGAAAACGAACTTTAAAATCAGACAACAGAACGACAAGCAGTTGAGAGGCCGTAACAGAACAGAACAGAACAGAACACAACAGAGCAGGCCAGCACCGAATGAAATGGAGCAGATGAAAAGAGAAGGGAACAGGGCAGAAGCCAAATATTTCCTGCTGTGTGAGTCCCGTCTACTTCAAGACACAATTGAGACGCACTCCATTTTATTTTCACACCGCGGCATCGTTAGTCCAGACACCGCGCACCAACAACAGCAAAAGCAACAACAACCACTGCACAGAAATGCCACACACACATACACACATTAACAAAGTGGGCGGCGCTGAGTGCCAACGCACAGCACACACAGCTGTTGTCTCGCTCTATTTCATTCTCACATCGCTAGCGGCGAGCGAGATGGCATGCGGTCAGAATGCCATTTTGTTTGCGCTTCTGCTGCGTCGCTGTTGCTGTCGCGACTGCATCGTCGACTAACCGCCAGCAGCAGGCAGCCAGTTTGTTTTCTCCCTTCCAATAGAGCGGCAGCGGCGGTTCTGCATCGCCTTACGCTCGCGTACTCGTATTCGAATTCGCCATCTCAGTTCTCCCAGTCGTAGTGAGCGATCGCAGCAAGTGCAGTTCATTTCTCAGTGTATGCGGTGGCAATTAAAAAGATTATCCGCTAACGTCGCCGTTGATGCACCTTCACTTTAAGCTCTATTGATGCTGCATACGTAACGTAAGCTAATGTGAATGTTAGCATCGGTCGTCACAGTCACAGTTGCCGTCGTCGTCGTCGTTGCCGTCGCCGTTGTTGTCATCGCCGCCGCCTTCGCCGCGTTGCCAACTCGCAAGAATTTATGGAATTTGGCATTTGTGGATTTAGCGAAAATATTTTCATTGAGTGCGCGAGCAAATGTTTTTGTGTACGCTTCGCTTTCGGATCTCGCTACGGGACACTGTCCCCATCTCCGTTCCCCCTTTCCAAACCATCGTAGTAGCAATAAAAGCAGCGTTAAAATTTTAAAAATTCACGTGAAAATTCCGACGCTTATAAATTTAATTACTATTTAAATAAACTGCAAGCAAAACGCAAATCGCGTGTCTTTACGACGGCATTAAACCGTCACTGTCACTTAAAATCCACCCACATGTGAATCAAAAACAAAGTCAAGTGTTTTCTTACAATACAAATAAATTAATAAATACCTGGTTATTGTTAAGTGTATAGAACAAAACAAAACTGTTTGGAGAACACAACAATTCGCTATATAATTGGATTATGATATTAATTAACTAGAAATGGTAAGTTTTAAATTCTAATCGATATCCAATTTTTATTCAATTAATTGTATATACAAATCTGAAAACTTATTAACTATCCAAAATGATATAGGCAAGCTGCATATATTACTAGATTTTATTTAAAGAGTAGAGGCATCTTAAGGGCAAAGAACTTTTATTCAGATGAAATTCGAAAGTCAGCTTCGTAGTTTAAATGTGTGATAAATTCCAATTAGTTTTAAATGTGCTGAATAGTTTTCAAATACTTTGAAGTATTTGTGTTGAAGGTGTTCACAATAATCACACATGTCAAGAGTGATTAAATGTTAACCAGCTTTTTGAAATTTTATTCAATATAAACAATCATCCTAAACTGGTTAACATCAATAGTAGATATGAGAATACGGTCCAGCTTTCCTAACTCGAATTACCATTATCCAAAGAAAAAGTTCAATTCATGGAGACTTCAACTTATGGAATTAATTTTTTACGCTCTGGTCATTGATTTAGACAGAGCTGGAGAAAATTCGAGCTATAGAAGTTCGAGTTATGGAAGTTCGACTGTAATACGTTATATATTAAATTTAATTGAATAAAAATCAAGCTTATGATGATGATTAGATGATTTGTGTCAAGCATATTTGATTTTCAAAATTACACGAATAAATTGCCACTTTTTTGTACAGAATTGAATTAAAATAATTTCGAAATTTGGATTTGCGATAAGATTATATTTGCGATAAGATTATTATTATAATTATTATTGTACTTTGGATAGGAATAATTCATTGCCAGTGACACAGTTAGTATAATAATAGTCAGTATTAATAATATTTTATTTGAACACTTTGAAATTGCCGTCGGATTTTTCAAATGCCATACATACTTATGCCTTTTGTCAATGCTTGATGCTTTTGTTCTTACTTGCTAGTCATAAATGAATTCCAGCCAATAGCAATAAGTAAATTGTATTTATGTAAACTTAAAAGAAAAACGTATGTTTATCTAGTAGCAGATGTTGTTTTACTTTAAAGTTTCATAAGTTTCGTGAATACTTTGGCAATTATTGAGAACTGACAGATATCTATCTAAGCAACAGATATCAGATACAGATACAGACAGATATCTATCTAAAAGCATATTTGAGACCCCTTTTATCAATGTTTTGTTTAGGTCTCAGTAACCTCATTAGACAGTAATAAAGATGATTAATAGAATTCTTAATCATTTATCCGTATAAATATTTTTAAAACTTAATATTATTGTTGTTAACTAAATAATATGTAAATAGATTAATAGATATGGATATGTTTAAGACTCGAAATTATGTAGAAAGCTTTATTTTGACACAAGCAATCATTTTAATGACTCTTCCATTGCCATTTTTTCTTTCAGAGATTGCAATTTTTCAACGGAAACTCGGGCAAGGGAGTGGCCACATAATGGATGCTAACAAATCAACAACAACAACAACAACGACAATAACAATACAAAACAACAACAACAAAGACTAACAGCAGTCAACAATGTGGAAATGATAATTGCAATTGCCTGCGCATAGAAGCAAAGCGAAGAGAGGGTAAAGAGAAGAAGAAAGTTGGAAGAGAAAAAGCCAAGGCAAGGAAAAATTCATAGAAAGAAGTTTTGCTGAGCACAAACAAAAGAAAAGCGCTGCAAACAAGTTAAAAAGAAAAGCAAACAAGCCACAGTAACAACTTTAACTTTAATAAAAAAAAAAGCAAACAAATAAATAAAAGGAAAAAAAGAAAAGAAAAAGAGACGAAAAGTAATTAAAGCGCTTGATACAAACGCGATGGTGTTTTACAATATGTAAATATAATTATCCGAGCGGAGTTTTCATTCCTGGAATTCGCCATTGCCAACTTCAGCTTCAGTTTCAGCTTCAGTTTCAGCTTCAGCTTCAGCCACAGCGGCAAATACAAAACTACAAAAACTACAAACAACAATAACAAAACGCAACACGCCAACTGCAACTTCAGTTCAGTTTTGAGCCGGTTTTATAATTACTGCAATCCACTGCACTCCACCACAACACTCAACACACGTCACTTTAGCTCACTTCAGTGGCCGCCGGTTTTGGCCCAAAGCTTCAAGCCAGGCCCAGACCGAGGCTGAGGCCTAGGCGAAGGCGCAGGCGCGGCCATTGCAACTGCTGCCAGTGCTGCAACTGCTGCAAGGCGGCTGTAAACGATTCCAAAAGCAGCAACAAAAAATTTAAAAAGTTAACAGCCAACGGCAATTGGAATAGCAATTGGTTTTGTGCTCAGCGATCATTGTGAAAAATCATTTATTTTGTTTGAAAACATTTAAGGGGAAAACTGTGATTACTGTGCAAGTGTACATATAAAACAAGTGTGTGTGTAAGTGTGTTTGTGTATCCTGTACTTTAATCAAGACATCGGGAATTGTGTGCGACTGCAACTGCAACTGCAACTGCAACTGCAACTGCAACAGCGACGATGGCAGTGTCCTGCCCAGAAGTTATGTACGGTGCCTATTATCCATATCTGTATGGGCGCGCAGGACCTAGTCGTTCATTTTATCAATATGAGAGGGTAAGCTGCCATTTAACACTCAGTCTCCTAAATAAAAATCCGATTTTCTTCAATCAATTTAGTATCTTTTCCCTTGTCTCATTTGAAGTTTAAGTTCTTCTCCTATGACAATTCTGTAAACTTTGGGAATACTTTTGGGAGACATAGTCTATCAAAATGTATAAAAAGCTAACAGAAATAAATATTATATTTATGCACACATAATTGATTAAGTTAAAGTAAAATAAACTATGGAAATTTTTAAATTTTTTTTTGGGTGATTTTACCAATAAGCAGTCAAAAAGTAACAAAGCTGTGTAATTATATTATGCAAGTCATTTAATAATTTGCTAATCAATCATTTGCTAACCCTATATTCATATCTCACATTTGCACATTAACTTAATCCAAATACAAATTTCAATCAATTTTAGAAGACTTTCACATATAAAAGTAAAACATAACATCCAAAAACAAAAGCTGGCTACTAAATAAATATAAAGTTTTTAAAAATAAGTTTATCAAATATAAAATATGCACATATACAAGTTTCTCTGAACCTAGACGCTAACCCTTTTTTACTACACAAATTGTCATCAAAATAATAATTTTTGATTAGCTTAATATTTAATATAGATTTAATAGTAGAATTGCAGTGTTCATTTTCGAATTATCCTGAACTTTTTTATTTTAACACATCTAGAGCTACCTTAGTTACCTGTAACTAGAAATGAATTGCCCCAACTAACTAGCATTTATTTAAATAATTTTACTTTTCTAATATGTAATGTGTGTTGTGAAGAAACTTGAAGTTCGGCTTCCAAAATACATTCAAAAATAATAAATGCCTTAAAATTATTCAGAAAATATTTAATTATTCGAGTCTTTGTTGATGGATTCCAAATAGTTAAATGTGACTTTTAGTTAATTATACCTAATTATTTGTGCATATTAAATGCGAAACGAACACGCACAATTCAAGGTGAAGAGAGAGGGAGGGAGGAAGGGAAGGGGAGGAAGGTGGTGCTGAAAGGTCTCCGCGGCAATTTGTTAGGCTTTAAAAACTGGCCACAATTAAATCGGGGTAACAAATCATAAGAATTCACGCAAAACGCAAATCGTTTTTGGGTTGTGAACTTGGCCCAAGAAGATTCAATGGAATTTTGGCCAGCAAATGTCGCTTTGTTTGCGCTTTTTGCCAAACATTGATTTCGAAGATTTCAGTGATTTTTTTGTGACAAGTACAGAAAAGTTCTCACGATGCCAGAAGCGCTTCACAGTGTTGCCCAAAAGGGTTGTGACTCTGCATCTGAATCTGGGTCTTGACTTGGGACTGAGACAGCGACTGGAACAGGGACTCGAACAGGGATTCGGGACTTGGGACTTGGATCTCTGTCTACATTTTGCTGTGCTGTGCTTGTCGCTGTGGCACAAAGAAATTCTTGTGTCGCAAGTTCCAATTATACAAGGCCGCGGCACCAAATCGAAATTGGCCTTTTATGTAAGTAACCGATACGACACGATTCTGATTCTATGCTTTTGCATGACCATAAACAGGCCCAGATAAACTCGAGATCACCGCACGACGACTCCCTGCGTCTTCCTCTCCCGTTCTTCTGGGAGTTTAGGGTTATGGCTTAGGGCTTACCTCGGCCTCGCACTCGGCCAATCGCAGATTGAGTCAGCAGCCAGCCTGGTGACCGCTGACCGACCGACCGACCGATCGGTGACCGGTTTATTTGCCCACAACACTGAGACTGAGACTAATGCCGGGCTTACACTGCGTCACAGACTGTCACAGACCATTGTAACAAATTTTCACTGAAAAGATAAATCCAGGATTCTTGGATAAAATCCGATGCAGCTTTAGAGGCTTGGTAATTGCGAATTTTTTTAAATCAAGAACAAAATACTTTATTTAAGCACAAATTTTCAATTTATCCTCTTGAAATATTTTAACTATCGGGGATGTATTAGAATATTATCAGTGAAATCAAATGTTTTAGGCTTTTGACTCTTTGAATGCTTAGTGGTTGCCTTTTTACACGCAAATATTATATTAATTTAACAATATTATCCTGAGTACATACTTAAAAAATACATGCTGAAATCAATAATATTAAAGGGTCTGCACTTTAGTTTAAAGTTTTATTAAGATTTGTCGTAATTTGATATTGAGTATGCAGCACAGAGACACTGTCACAGTAGGCTGTGACAGACTGTGACGCAGTGTGAGCCCGGCATAAAACTTTGTTTGCCTCACAACAGTTTTGTCGTCCCATCGACACTTTGCTTTTTTGGAGGGCTGCGACAAGAAAGCAAAAGGAGACTTGTATTCCTTTCCTGCGCCTCTTCCTCTTCCCGCTCCCTTTCCCGTTGCCTTTCACTTAATTTATTGTGTGTATCGCCATTAGTTCTTGCCGAGCACATCAAAAACGAGCCTGTGTGATCAGATAAACCAACGTTGCTCGGGATCCCAAAAGCAAACAAAAACAAAAAAAAGAAAAGACGTAAAAAAGCAGAAAGAAGAGAGAAGCACAAAGTTAGTCGCAAGATGTCGCAAGTTTGTCTGATTTATGCCGTGTGAGTTTCGAACTGATCGTTCAGCATAATCGAAATATCGCTGCAGCTAATAACAGCGACCACAACAACTGCAGTCGCTGTCGCAGTCGCAATCTTGCAGATACTTTTGTATCTGCGCATTGTTTCGCACTTTGGCTACTGCACTTGGCTCGATGCTGTGGGCAACGATCGTGTCGCTTGATAAGCAGCCAAGGCAACATATTGATTATGTGCTTAAACCGATTGACAGATGCCGATGCTGATGCCGATGCCGATGCAGATACGTAGATACAGATACGTAGATACATTTGCTAGCTGGTTTATCCTGTTGCCGCACGCAATGAGTTGGCGTTTTTTCCTGCCTGTCTAATTGGGTCGCACTTGAGGGGGCCAACAAATTAAGACTTTGTAAACAAGCCGCAACATTAAGTGAGTCTGCATCTGTATCTCAGCTGCTGTATCTGTGAGATACACCCACGCCAGGCGTAACATTGTTGTTGCACATAAATCATGACCGAGGTCTCGTGCTGTCGATGCTCGCTGCACTTTTCAAATGGATCGTGATGGTCAACCCATTATTAACCCCTAACAGTGTCATAATTGGCGCGCGCCTCAATGTTGGAAAAGGGGAAAAATAGAAATAAGAGCAGGAGGGGTAGGGGGTTTAAATTTAGAAACGCTCGCAAATGTGGCGAGACGACACTGCGCCCTCGTTTGGGTTATCGGCCACTTATAGAACGCTCGTTGCTAATGGGCTCATTAAAGAGTCGAAGAACAGCTCCTCCTGGAGGGAAGAGGAGGCGAAGTTGGAGAGCGGAATAGTAGGTAGGGTGTAGGGGGTTAAGGTGTCGCTGGGCGCTCGTAAATTGTCGCGAGCGCCGCATTATGTTTGACACGTCGCCAAGCTTGGAGATTGCGGCGTGATTATCGCCTCGGCTTTTGACTGTGACTGTGACCTCTTCCCCAAATGAGTTAGTATAACTTGCCTTCCCCCCCCTCCCGTCTCTTTCTCACCCCACACCTTTATATTTTCGAAGCAACTGCGTGACAATATGCGAACGCTCGTAAATTTAATGGCCTCACTGCATTTTCCATCAACATAAATTTTCGTATTGTGTCATTTTCAATTTGCAGCAACGCTTCCATAACTCATTTCTGCCTCAAGCTGTTGCCCCTTCCCTCTGCCCCCCTAGTTGTTAACCTAACTCGCACATGATTTAAAAAAAAAGGTAGAGCAAAGCTAGCTACACGCTTTAGAAACTTCATTAAACTGGAAATAAAAAAATAATTTAATACATAAAACAAATTAAAAAAAAATATATTTATATATTTCAAAATATAACATTAACACAAAACATGATAGAAGCAAGAATAATAATAATAAGATTTAAAAGTAAAATTCATACTAATTAGATTATTTCAACCAGCACCTTCAAAAAAGTTTAGGCATCTATAAAATCTAAACTAAAAGAGTAATCAAAATTATTTAACTGCAGGCTATTAGTCTGATGCTTCAACTTAAACATGACTTCATTTATTTTTTAAATATTTGTAAAATATTTTATAATTAAAAAATAAAAAGAAAATAAATACAGTTGAACTTCCCTAACTCGAATCACCATTATCCAAAGAAATTTTTCGAGTTATTAAGTTTTGTAAACATAAGTCTACTCATTGAAATGAATAAATGTTCGAGTTAGGTTTATAAATTTTTCCGTCACTCATTTAGCTCGAGTTAGAGAGAAATTCGAGTTATAGAAGTTTAAGATATGGAAGTTCAATTGTATGACGTTTAACGTAATTCGTCTATTTCTGTTTTCACCTGTAATATTAAATTTTATTATGAGTCGACACAATTATTGATCTGTAACTAAATAAATAAATAAATAATAAATAATAAATAATAAATAATAAATAATAAATAAATAACTCGCAGTGTTCTGTCTCTCTCTGCATCTCCCTGTCTCTCTATTTATCTCCCTGTCTCTCTCTCTCTCGCAATTGTAGCTAATGGATTTTCTCTTGTTTCTTTTTGCAGTTCAACCAGGATCTATACTCGTCCTCGGGCGTGCAACTGGCCGCCTCATCGAGCGCCTCCGGCAGCTCCCACTCGCCCTGCAGCCCCATCCTGCCGCCCTCGGTGAGCGCCAATGCTGCCGCCGCTGCCGTTGCCGCCGCCGCCCACAACTCGGCAGCAGCTGCCGCTGCGGCGGTGGCCAATCACGCCTCCTCCTCCTCCGGCCTGCAACTTGGCGCTGTTGGCGGCGTCGGCGTTGGCGTTGGCAGCGGTCCAGCCAGCGGATTGCTGGGCAGCAATGTGCCCGGCGGCAGCAGCGCTGGCAGCGCCGGACTCGGCATGAGTCCCGTGCTGAGCGGTTCCAGCGCCGGACACCACAGCATCCACAGCCGGACGCATCAAACCAAAGAAGAGGATCTCATCGTGCCGCGCAGCGAAGCTGAAGGTGAGAATCAATCAGTTGACAGCAGAAATTTATTTCTTCAACTAAGAGAAGACAATAAAAAAATTAAAGTTTCCTTATTGTTTATAAATAGTTTACTCATTTTCTTAATTTGAAATTTTTTTTTTTTAAGAAATTAATTACTAAGAATTTTTCAAACAAAATATCTTTAACTTAACTGACTCTTTAACTTGACATTGAAAAGTGAGTTTTAGAACTCTTAATTAAGTGAGAATATAAGATTTTGAGAAAAAAAATTTATTAATGTAGTAGAAAATTTATTAATATTTTAATATCAAATTATCAGTTGACATCAACCGAAAACCATAGACAAAAATATATAGGACTTGAAATAATATTGGAGAAAAATGCTTTAAAGTTGCAAGGGAAAGTGGAAATAACAAGGGAAAAGTGACAACGCAGTTTTTAAAGCAAGACTAATTTTTTATAAAATAAAACAAAAAGTATTTATGTTTTAATAGTGCAATTTTATGGAAGTTTAATTAGTTCATTTTGTAGGTAACCAGCAAATATAATCGATTCCTTAAACTGACTAAAGACAAGAATACTATAACTTGCAGTGCTTTTAAGCTTAATGTTCAAAAGTAAACAAATGTATTTATTATATTTGCTTTATTTGCAAATAAATAAATGAATATACATATGCTCACATTGCTGCTGTCAGCATTGAAGATCGATTGTCGGCCATGGTTGGAATGTGCTGCCGTTTTAACACTGCGAAGAACGGGATAGAGAAACAGCGAGAGAAGAGTGAAAGAGTGAAGAGAGAGAGAGAAATAGTAAGAGAGAGAGGGCAGCAAGCAAGCTAATTAATTTGCACATTTTTGAGATTGCTCGACGGCATTCCGACGAGTTAACATTTAATAATTTATATCATATTTTATTACGGAAATGCAACTCGGAACATGCAGCAATGAATGCAATGAACTTCGCACCTCTCCTGCCCCTCCTCTCCAATGTCCCCTCGGCTTCCCCTTGTTGTGGTCGTCCGTTCAGTTGTTGTCAATAATGAGATGCATTTGTTTTATTTATTTTTATTTTTTCTACTTTGCAGCGCGTCTGGTGGGCTCCCAACAGCATCATCATCATAATGAATCATCCTGCTCTTCTGGCCCGGACTCGCCGCGCCATCCGCACTCCCACCCGCATTCGCTGCACGGCACGGCCGGAGCGTCCTCGACGGGCGTTTCGTCCGCCACGGGCGCCATGTCCAAGGAGCTGCCACTGGACACGAGCAGCAGCGGTGGAGGCGGCGTCGGTGGCGTCGCTGGCGCCAGCAGTCAAGGACACGCCCAGTATCTATCGGCCACCTGCGTTGTATTCACCAACTATTCGGGCGACACGGCCAGCGTGGTCGATGAGCATTTCTCCCGTGCACTCAATTACAGCAACAAGGATACAAAAGGTAGGCAGTAACTTAACATTCTCAACATTTATACACTGAAAACAAAGCGGGAAAGGGCATAGTCGAGACTCTGACTATAGGATACCCATTACTTATTTAAATACAAATATAAAATATGGATTATTGCATACTTTTAGGCACTTCCTTTTCGGAATAACTTAAATCAGCCATTACCACCGTGCTATTTGTCCGATTTTGTTGCAATTTAATAAGATGATAGCTAATAAAAGTACTCAACGTTGATTAGGCATAAAATTTTAGCAAGCTTTTTCTGTGTGCCAAATTTAGTTGCTCTTAAAAATGCAAAAAATCCAAAAACATTTGATTTAACTGAAAAAAATCGAATGGAGCCCTAAATGTCAAAATATTTTTGGAGAAGGATTAGAAAAATCGTACTTTAATTGTATTTTGTACTTGGTTTAAGAATATCCCGGATTATCGAACTCCTGACACCGCGCAAGTTGTATTGTTTTTATTCTGGAGTCCCGTAGTCCCGGATTATTTTTTTTTCTGTGTACTAAATTAGATCTGCCATATCATTAGCTCCCTCCGCCTGCCCACACTCAGCATTTACATGTTGATCAAAAGACCCGCACATGTCATGTACTTGTCCCAGCTGTCAGTTTGCGTGTTGGCGTTAACAATTACCCAGAACCTGAAGCAGAACCACAACCATTATGAGCAACTGAATCTGCCACTGAATCTGAATCAGAATCAGTTCTAGAATGGGGAGTATTTGCTCTCATAATTAGTCAAAGAATCAGAGCAGAGTTATTCAAATGTCGCGTGCAATTGAAAATCCCATTTTCAAACTGGAGAAAAATGCTCAAGAAATTTCTTAAAATCTAATGAAACTTGCAACTCATACGTCCATATCTGGCAAAGAGTATTTAAATAGCATTGCGAACTTGAAACTATTCAAATGAACCTCGCATATTGCATTTGAGGCAGACGGCAGACAATCTCAGATGTATCTTATATATGTATGTATATAGTACGTATTCCTTCCGAATGCCCCGATGCGGCTGCCTTTTTGCAGTTCTCAGTTCGTCCCCTCTCCTCTCTTTGTGTTGTACTTTTGCTGAATGCCACTGCGTCGCACAATAAACCAAATAAATCAAGTTGCCACTTGCCACTCGCTTGTTCTTTCGATTTCAAAATTAATTACCTCCTTTAATGAAGATAAACGTTTCGTTTGTTCATGCCTGTCGCTCTCTTTTTGCTCTTCTTGCTCATGTCTCTTGTCTCCCATCTCTTGCCTGTTTTCCTAACCTCCTCTCTGTGTTTTTTTTTTGTCATTTTTGTTTATTTTTTCAACTTTGCATCTTTTGGCTTGTTTTGCATAAATTGTTGTTCTTTGTAGAGCCATTTTAAAGATTATATAATTTACTAGCACTCGTATAAAAGGGCAATGCTGTGATCTAAAATTAATTATTATACCAAAATAAACAAAAAAGCTCTTTTTTTTCCTTAAAACTGTTTAAAATATTTTTAAAAAAAATTTTAATATTGATTATGCTTTTCAGTTTTGTGCATATGTAATGTTTAAATTATTTTTATATTTTTAACAATTATTATACTTTTTATACTTTGTGCTTTCAAAACTTTTAGAAAACCTGAATTGTTCATTAGAAATTTTTTTCATTTGAGAAGTTTAAATATTTTCGAAAATTTTCCATATTTTTGAAAACCGTGAACACTGATAACTTTGTGAAAACATAACTGATTTTAAAGAACAATGCCTCTTTGAATATTGTTTTAAATCTTACATTTAAATTTTGTTCATTTTTTAAACGTTATTTATTTTGTAAATTTCTCCTAATTTCCATGCTTACTTATTAGAAAGTCCTGACTTTCTTTTCACACAATTATTTTCTAAAGTTTTTTCATTATATCTTTTCACATTTTACCGTTTAATTGCCAACTTACAAGGTTTATATTTAAGCCAAATCAAGCCACTAATTTGCCAGCAGGTTGCCTCATTTTAAATAGTTCAATCAATCAATTATCGCTTTTTTTGGGGACACACACATTTGCATGCTAAGCAGAAGCCGCATTTAATGTGCTCTACGTGTCCTTGTACTGTGCTCAGCATCAGCTTCAGCCACACTCCATTCCATTCACATTTTGGCCGCATCCACCCACAGCATTTTGGCCAATCAACGCGCACTTGAACAATTTGCGGCGTATTCCTTTTTACCGCTAATCGCAATCGCAGTCGCCTTTTATTGACTTTCTGTGGCTGCTGCCAATGGGGGAGTGTATGTGTGTGTGAAACATACCTGGCTAAGGCTATTGCCACTTTGATTGTGCAATTTCGGTTGTAGTAAAATTGCATTCGACACGCGTTAATTGAAATTTGCGTTTGCTGTAAAATTCAATCAGATGTAAAAGCGTAAACAATTGAAGGGGAATTCCCTCGAATAATTAGTTAACTTATTTAAAGTTTTCTTTTACAACTTAAAAATTTTAATTTAATTTATTTAAGCAAATGAGACACTATTTTAAATTGTTAAAATGATTTAAAATTTAATTGTAAACCATTTTTCTTAGCAATTAAATAAGTTTAAAGATACTTTCCGAAGTATCTTTGTATCTCATTGAGTTTTTTGATGTGTTCTTCCCCTAAGTTATGAAATGAAACGAGATTTCTTATTTAAAATCTGTTTTACATTTAATTTAAACTTGTTTCCATGACAACTTTTGAGTTTATCTTTGATATTCATAATTAAATTCATTTGGGCAATTTGCTGAATGAAACCAAAAATTTGTACGCTAATTTGTGCTTGTTGTTGTATTTGTTAAAAATGTTTGCTGCTATTGTTGTATTTGTTGTTGTTATTGGTGTTGTTGTTGTTGTTGCAGTAACCACAAGTGAACCACACGCCCACTAAGCAAACTGTGAAACTTGCGCAATTCAAATATCTAAAGGAATAAAAAAAACAAGTTTTTTTTATGCGGTTGCTGCTATTGTTGTTGTTGTTGCTGTGGTTGTTGTGACGCTGCTTAATGGTATTTAAAGTTCATTTTGGCCATTTGTCTATTTGAGTGGTTTGCACATACACAAATATATTATATATGTACATACACACATTTGAACACGTGGTACTTTAAAAACTATTCAGCATTTATATAGATTTTTCTCTTTAGCTCAATGTGCAGTTTGTTGTTGTTGTTGTTGCTTTTTTATGTGCGAATAAATGCTTGCAGATATATGTGTGAATATATGTGTATATATATATATAAACATGTATATATATCTAGTTGGAATGTGCTATAAAATGTCGCCGGAATGCGATGTGGTCGATGTTGTTGTTGCTGTTGTTGCTGTTGCTGCTGTTGTTGTTGTGCGGTTCGTCTGGCGGTGCCAATGCCGAATGCCGCATAGATTCCTCATTACGGTTTTAAAATGCATTTCAATTAACTGCTCACTCGAGATACACTCACATTCACACACACACACACACACACTGTGTGGCACGCTTGCACTTTCAGTTTGTATTTGTGTTTGTGTTGTGACTCTTAAAATATCGCCGGCATCAGCAGCAGCAACACCCCGCAGACAATCCCTCCAAGAGATTGTGAATGCCCCGAGACGTCCTCTTCTTCAGCTGCAGCCTTCAGTTGTTCAGTTGTTCATTTCTTCATTTGCTCAGTTGTTCAGTTGTTCAGTTGTTCAGTTTGCCTGGCACTTTCATATGATATTCGAATGCTACGAGTATTTAATTAGATGCTTCAAGAATTCGATTTAAAATTCCTTGGCACCCGCCGCACTGTATCGCAGATGCAATCGCACCCGAGACCGAATTCGAATCCAAATTCGAACCCTAAACAGAACCAAAAATTAAATTTGTCTCTGCCTCATTCCATTGCTATTTACATTTTCATTTCCATTTCGATTAGAACAGGAAAAAAAGAATATTTAAGGCATGCCAAAGAGTTAATACCCTTATAGATAATTTATTCAATTTTCGACTAATTGTTGAAATGATTATTAAATAACATAGTTGTCAAAATTAAATTAAATAAATAAAGTTTAAAATAATAGCAAATACCTAAATTGTGATTTTGATTGAAATATTTAAAAAAAAAAAGTTCTTCATACTAAAGGTTGATTTTGGACAGATTGTTCATTTGACAGCTATATTTATAATAGTTGTTAAATATTAGCCAAATTTGTTCAGTAGGTATAGGTATACAATACTAAATATACTATTGAGATATCTCAAAAATCAATATAATTTCATTCCGAAATTTATTTATCAACAGATTGTTTCTATGAGAACTACATATATTATATAGCGGACCAATAGAAACAAAATTTAGTGAGTATGTGATACAACAATATTTTTCAAACTAAAGAATGATTTCCAAATGATTGTTCATATGACAGCTATAAGATAAAATGTTCCGTTTCGACCGGTTTTGACTCCTTTGTCAAGAATATATCAGGATGTAACGTATATATCAGCATTAATAATTCAAAACTCAAGTTGTTTTAAGCAAAGATAATTTCAAAGCAAATGTGCAATATATACATCAGCATACTCCTCAGTAAGGGTATTCATAAAAAGGACATTCTGTAGGTAACTGTGACCATGTGTGGTCTCGTGTGATCTGTGCTCTTATCTCCTATCAGCATCTGGTGCAACTTCATTAGGAGCTCGGGATGATCAGGTGAAAGGTGAACGCTGTCATCATCATCATCATCATCATCATCATCAGGTAGCAATTGCGGCTTTCGCTTTGAAAGTGAAATGTGTAGTAGAAGTGGAAGTGGAAGTTGATGTGACAGGGGTGAAAGGGGATTGTCTTTGCCAAAATCTTTGACAACGTCGGTTGCTTCGATTGCTGCGGTTGCAGCGGCTGCTGTTGCTTGTTTGCACATTAATGGGAATTCCTGGCCGTCAGTTGGGCGAGTGAGTGAATGACTATGACGCTGAACATGGCGACGATGATGACGACTTTTTGTCAGGCATTTCATTTCTCTCGCTCTCTCTCGCTCTTTAGTTGTTGCCACTGAATGAGGCACGCGGCATCACTAACCAAGCAGCGAACCAAGTCAGCCAGCAGCAAGTCAGCCACATCATCAGCATTCAAGGCACACTCGCAACGTGCCGGGCAAAGTCGCGACTTGCAACATATCCTCAAAAGCTACAGCTGCTGCCCCAACTTCAGTCAGCGCTTCTTCTTCTTCTTCGTATTCTCTATTCCCATTGCCACATGTCTCTGCCTCTGCCTCTGTCTCTCTGCATCTGCCTGCGCTGCAGTTGTTGTATATTTTTCTCTCGAATTGAGTTTGGAATGTTGTCAACGCAAATGCGCCTATGTCCCAATGCACTCGCTGTGGCAAGTCCCCAAGTTGCACAGTTGCACAGTCCTTGGCACATGTGCATGCCACAGACGCCAGTGAGGCAGCCAGGCATTGAGGCAGCCAGCCAACCAAAAGTTGTTGCTATTTTCGGCAACAATTTTCATGCAGCTCCATTACACTCGCTGCCTCTGTTGCCGTTGCTGCCACATAATGGAGATGTCTTCGTGTTCTCGTCTTTGCGATTTCATAAACGCGTAGATTTACAACCATTTAATACAAGTGATGATCCTGAACACGGCACCAACAAAGCAAACAACAGCAACAACACAACGACAATGAGTACGACAACGACAACAAACATTCCGCTCAGTTATTTGCAACAAGCCGTGGCGCCGACGACAACTAAGTACGTGCTGCGTGCCACAGTTGCCACAAGCACACAGTGCCACAGTTAATCATCATGCACTTGAATTCAAATTGAAATTTAAGTTAAGTTGCTCCAATCTCCAATAGACTGAATTTTATTGTTTTTCTTTTAAAATATGTACACGAGAAAAAAAATCATACTTAAGTTAAAAATACTAAAATATATTTTATAAATATGTATTGAGGATATTATTGTTCAATTAAAAAAATCAGTTAAGGCTAAATCATTTGATTTCTTTAAGAGTTCCGATTATCTAAATATATGCGAAGAAGATAATCTAAATATTCGCTTTAAGAAATTCTGAGATTACCAAACTTTTGACATCAGAAAGAATGATCGGACATATTTTTATCAATTAGCAAAAATTGCGCTGCAAATAAATTTGACGGCGTTTTCGCTGGAGTTGACAATTGTCTAATGGCGTTATTATTCCAACTAAATTGAGATACTCCTCCTATTTTCTTAGTATTCAAATTCTGGTCATTTAAAAATCATTTAATATACTCTTTAATTGTCTGACTTATCTGTACAATTTATGATTGATTCATTGAGCTGATTTATTTAAGCTGATTACTAATCAGACCTTCCAGTATTCGTTTTTGTTCTATCCCGGAATCCCAAACTTTTTTCACTGCATTGAATCATTCTATTCTATTATTCTGCACGGAATAATTATAATGAGGCATTCTAGACACCAGCATCTTAAAGTTTTCTTGTTTTTGATCCTGATCCGATTTGTTTTTCATAGGTTAAGAAGGCAGAGTTTACTGTAACGCGATTCAAACTCAACATTCAATAAACAAAATGCGATGTGTAGAAAGCTATATCAACATTTTCCTTTTGTTTTGTCTTCCAACTCGTTTTCAGATAGCAGCAGCCCCATGTCGAGTCGCAATTTCCCACCATCGTTCTGGAACAGCAATTACGTGCATCCCATACCCGCCCCCACACATCCACAGGTAAGTGTCGACTATCAAGCTACCGAAACACAATGCCATGACCACGAAAACGATTAACTGCAATACGTGCCGCAATTACGAGTTGCGAGTACGAGGCTGCAGCTCGAGGATCGAAGGTCTCAGCTCGCAGCTCGCAGCTTTCGTGTCTCAGGTTGCCGAGAGTCTTGCACATTCTAAATAAGTTGTAATTCGGGCTCTTCACTAACCGGCAATCTCTTCTGTCCAATCTCTGTCCATATCCAGGTTAGCGACTTGTACGGCACCGCGACGGACACCGGCTACGCCGCAGATCCCTGGGTGCCGCACGCGGCGGCCGCGCACTATGGTTCCTACGCGCACGCGGCGCATGCGCACGCGGCCCACGCACACGCCTACCACCACAACATGGCCCAGTACGGCAGCCTGCTCCGCCTGCCCCAGCAGTACAGCCACGGCACCAGGTAAGACATCTTTTTCCTCTCTCGCCCTCTCTTCCGAGCTTACGAAATGTCCTAAGTGAGGATTAAGCGATCGTTAGACGATTCATTCGGAATGTTATAATGATAAGTTCCAAGCAGAAGCTTTCTCAGCAAATGATTGATCAATCAACACACAAAAAACTTTATTTTCCTCAAAGAGTAATCACTAAATGATCCGATTGGAATGTTATGATGATAAGTTCCAAACAGAAGCATCTTTAACTAAAAGGGAAGCATTTACAGAATGATTGATCAATCAACACAAAGAAATAAAGTTTCTTGCCCTAAGTGAAGATTAAGCGATAAATTCAGACAATTTTATCGGAATAATATATATATGACTGATCAATTAACCCACAAAAATCTTTATTTACTCCAAAGCGATCTAGAGATGATTCTTTCGAATACTAAATTCGATTCATCTAAATGCAAAGACTTAACTTGCTTTAAGATGTTATCAAGCGAGCATTGGACAATGCAATGTAATAATAATAATAAATTAGATGCAGAAACTTCATTATATGATAAATCTCCATTTCAAAATAATTGAACAATCATAAATAAAAACAAAAGATACTTTAATCTGCCTACGTGAGGATTAAATGATAGCTTGTAGATTCTATGTGAATATAATAATAAAAAAACTCAAAATAAAAGCATTCTTCCTTGTACAAGATATGTTCAGTGAATGATTGACCAATCATTTAAAAATTAAACTCAATTTTTAAATATCCTAATTGAACTGCAGCGAGCGCTAGATATTACTATAACAACATTTTAAACTTTATCATAATGATTGATCAATCATAATATTTTAATTTCAATAGACTTTTCATTAAATCTCTTTCTGATTCCGTGCTTGCTTTTAACCTTTTGCAGACTCCACCATGACCAGCAGACAGCTCATGCCCTGGAGAGTGCGGCGGCCTACTCGAGTTACCCAACAATGGCAGGTGCGTCAAAGGACCAAAAAAAAGAGGACATGTGACATTTGTTCATTTGTCCATTAGTGTGCCATTGTCATGGCAATGCGCTTGACCTTTAATAAAACGTGTTTTATTTTGTTTCGTTTCCTTCTTTGCTGTTGTTTTGGCTGCCCACATGAAGGACTCGAAGCTCAAGTGCAGGAGTCGTCAAAGGATCTGTATTGGTTTTAGGAGCGTCCGTCGGAGAGGTCTCTCGTGTTATCCCACAACGCCGGCTGGCCCAGCTGGTGAGGGGGGAATTTTCGTTGATGTTGTATAAATGGAAAAGCGACACTCAAATAATAAATAAATTACAACCAAGAAACAAGAAACAACAACAAGAAGCCCAACAATAAATGCTAATATTAAGTAAAATCTAAATAAATATGCAAAATAGCAAAAAAAACATCCGTAAAAAAACACTGAAAACTTCAAACTGGAAACACACAGAAATTTTGAGTATGTTGCAGATAATTGAGAAATTTGTTTGTAATTAAAGTGAGTCTGTGAGGTTTAAATTTAAATTTAATTATATACTTTTACTCTTAAATATTGTAAACAATTCGCGTATTAAAAAATTGTGTAATTTTTGTATTGTAATCCCCATAAGTTTAGCATCCCATATCAGCAAGTTAGACACGCCTACATATAAATACTATATACTACATACATACATACATGCATACATAATATACAGATATATACAAATAAATATATATATTTAAATCTATATATAATACATACACATATATAAATATGTATATGTTCTTAAGCATAATCTGCGTTAGAGTTTTTGGGTAACAATTTACTAAAGCGATAATAAGTATAACACTAAAGATAATAATCAACATTTCTTGTATAGTTAACGACTTGGACATGAACATATTATATAAATATTTGAAAAGCTAGAATTTATTTTGTTTAATACTTATATCTTCAATTTTGAATTTGAATTTCACAAATTAGGTTATGCAAATTGAATGCGACAAAAGAGCAAAAACAAAACAAAACGACTAAAATAAAAACAATTTGAATACAATCAAAATAACACATATGTTTTACTTTTGAGGGTGAAAAGACTTGAAGACTTACGAAAATCTCAAGATTTGATTTCAAATTCGGCACTGAAATATCTGGAATTAATAATGATTGTTGAAATTGAAGAATCTTAAAATCATATAAATATATTTATCCTTTTTATCGGGCATCACTATTATTACATAACATAGTCATTTGAAATATTCCTGCTGTTCTTTTTTTCCCTCCAACTTCAACTCCTGATGCCGCGATCATAATTTATGCAAACGGCCAGTTAATGATTCCATTTGGACTGAGATAACGTAAGCTGGCAAGTCAAAACGTTGAATAACCGAGCTCAGATATGAATCAAGAGAACAAATTTAATAATCGTTTATTTCACATGTGCATGTTTTCCACGCCATTTAGCCAGGCGCCTTATTAATCTCGGGCTATTTATCATCGGCGTTGGCGGACGGAGGCGAAGAAACGAAACGAGCAGAAGATGCATAATTAATGAAAAACAAATCTCAGATAGCCCGACTCATAAATAAGATACAAATTTGTGACCGCGACTGAGACTGAGACTGAGATCGTCTCTGGTTTTTTTTTTATTCTGACTGCAGTAGGCATACAAACACAGCTTTGAAGATACAAATACAGTTGCAGATACAGATACATTTACAGAAAAAAGATACAGATACTTCCTGAGTTAAGCTGAGGCGAAGTTCTTATTGTTATGGCTATTATACAATACGCGCAGAGAGGCGCGTAACATATTATTGACTTTCAATGACTTATGCACAGTTGGCCAACAGTTGGCCAGTCTGTTAGCCAGTTAGCCAGCCAGTCCGGCTGCCGTTCCTCCAAGCAATCCTCTGCTCAAGCCTCATGCTCTGCTCATGAATTAAAGAAACGGACAAACGCGCGACATGCTCCCGTGTGCGTATTTACATCAAGTCTTTTTGCCACTGGCCAGCAAACTGGCTGACTGGTTCCAGCCTGGCTCTGACTCTGCCTCTTGATCATGGACTAAGGGGAACGAAGGCAAGTCGCGTTGCAGTGAAACAAATTTATTACTGATCGATCGTTGTGGTTGCCGTTTTGTTGTGGCAGCCGTGGTAACATTATTTTAGCATAAGAATTCCATAATTCGGACGCGGAATCGGACACACGACTAACTGGGCTAACTGTGGCCCTGTCTTTTCTGTCGCCCCTGTCGGTCGCCAAGGTGTTCAACAATTCGCCAATGCGTTTGCTCTGGGTTTATCGCTTTTTAATAACTGCACGGCCACTGTTTCAATTCGTTTATTTTATTTACTTTTTTCATTGTTTTTTACTTCTTTCTCTGACGTTGTCACTCAACTTTGGGATGCGACAGATGGTTCCGTATTTTGGCGGCACTTCCTCGTTCCGCTTTGGGCCATAAGTGAATCAGCAATGGGTCAACATCCAATGTTTATTGTCGCATTGTGTGCTAATGAGTTGCATTTTCCTGGACAATGTATGTACTTGGTTTCCCACCTGGATGCAGCTTAGTGAACAGGTTGTGAATCCTTAAGCAGGATAACTCTTATTTAATACGCTATTTTTCAATATGTAATATGACCAGTAATTATTTAGTTATTCCATGTAATTATGTTAATATCAGAGAATTTTTCATTCATATTTATAATTAAATCAGTGGAAAAATTCCACAAATATTTATGCTGCATTTAATTCTTAGTAAATCATTGTAAAAATAGTTAATAAGCTTTGAGATATCAATACCAATTTGACATGAGAGATTTAATTTTCTTCTTTAATTTATTATCAGCGATAATTTAACTATTGGGATACTTCATAACAAGGTTTATATATTAAGTAAATTTTTAACTACATATAAATATATAAAGAACGTATTGTCTTGCAATGTAAATTTTATACAAAAGTGTTCAAACATTTTTCGATTTTTTTATTCTTTAGTTTTAAAAAGCATGATAAATATTTTAATTGTCATCTCAAAAAGAAAAGTTAATGGGATTTTATTTATATATATGTTTTAAGATACGTAATTTTTTTTTAAAAATTATTGATAATATTAGAAATCAACTTTCATAAAAAGAATCGCAACGAAGCGTTTTTCTTCTAGCTAATAAGCACATTTCGATTTGAGTATCTTCCCAATAGATTTGCCAAACCAATTTATCGAGTCGGACAAATAATGAAAATGAAATTGTCTCGAAATAAAATGGAAATTAATTTTGCTGCAGATAAACAAGAAGTTTGGGGGGAAAATGTCAACGAGAACAAATCGAGCGACGTGTTAAATTATGCCAAAGCAGAGGAGCTAACCAAAAGTTGATAATAAATAAGATGGGAAAACAATAATAAAAATCGAGCCAAAGACAACAACATTGGATATTGGATGTATATATTTTGGGGACACGCACACTCGTGTCAAGATGGGAACTTTGACATGAGGAAACTGAGGCACTTTATGGGCGCCGCATGTTTCGCTAGCAGCACTCGTGCCCATCGTCATTTCCCAATTTCCCATTTCCCAGGCCGCATTACCTTTGCCTGGCCACAACACATAAATAAACCGCATTTCCAGCGAGAATCGAGAGTCGGGAGTCAAGAGTGTTGTTGACTTTGGGGCATTGCAGACCGAGCGTTACGGATACGGATACGCGATTTTGAGGCTTCTACGCGTCACGACACGTATCCCGTGAACGTAAACGTAAACGTGGATGGCTCTTAAATGCTTAATGGCCAATCGTAAATTCAATCAAACTGAATTGGCTGCTAATTGATGAGGAGGAGGTTTCACTCTCAGCGTTATGACTGTAGTAGCTCCAATGTCCAATGGCATTGGAATTGGAAAAACGTTTGTGGCTCAGCTCAGAAATCAATTTATAATTAACGTAGAATTAACATATTTGGACCACATGTTTTTGGCACTGCTCTCGTCCATTGATCCCACATGCAGCGTTGATTACGGCTACTGATGCTGATGTTGTTGTGGTGCTACATGTTCTGCTGTGGTTCGATTGCCACAGCCACAGTCACAGCCACAGACGCATCCATGTGGCGACTCTCGACTGGCAACTGGCAGTGGCTCCTGCGATTGCGCAGACTATCAGCAGCGTTAAAAAAGCAATACATCATTTCATTTTCCTGCTGCCTTTGCAGTTCGTCTCTCATTTTGGGTTCATTTGTGCGTCCGCCTGTGGTTGCACTCGATATGCATGTGTGTATCTGTGTGTCTGCTTCTCTCTCTTCATCTGTGTGTGTGTGCGGTTTTTGTAGGTTGGCCGGTCACGTCAGGAGCCTGGCGTTATTGTGATTTATTTGTCTGATCTCTGAACCAGCCTCCAGCCTCAGCAGGCAATTCCCAGCTTCTGTTTCAGTTTGTATTTCAGTTTCTGTCTCAATTTCTGTTCTGCAGTGTAAGGTGGCGCAATTGACATTTCCTGTGGAAAATATCGGAAAAGCGAAATGCTCCATTGATATTCTAATTAATGTATTCGAAAACATATGCATTCCCATAATTATACTTAAGAGTACAAGCACAGAAGAAGGATATCAGGATATTATTGTTAAATTATCGTAATATGGGGATAAAACGGCAATAGTCAAAAATAGGAATAATAATAAGATAATAGCAAAAAAGCAAAAAACATTTGATTTCCCTGAAAGAAATCATATAGAGCCCTTAATAATTAAAATATTTGTCGAGAAGGAATTTAAAAATCGTTCTTGATTCAAGTATTTCGTGATTCGTTTAAGAAAATGAGGAATTATCGAATTACTGAGACAGCATCGGATCGATTTTATACCGAATTTTTCTTTCTGTGTACTACGTTTATCTTTTTTGTTCTCTGGGTTGACATTGTCAGCTATTCAGTAATTTACACGTTACACAAATATGGTGAAATTATGGAAAATTCGCATAAAAACAAACACTTCAAAGCGGGAATTTCAAGTCCCATCCCCATCTTCATTTGGGACCATCCCGTCTCCCATCTCTTACTTATGTATAACCCCAACTACCTACAGAAAACAGACTCGCACTGAGCACCTTGGCGAAACTTTTGAAATTCAGACCGCGTTAAAATACTTTTCCCCTTTGTTCTTTTCAATTTGCCTAACAAAAGCGGCAAATGGCAACGAGAGAACTTTCTACCGTTTCGACATGACAAGACAACACGACGGGGGACAAACAGACAGACAGGACAGACAGACACACAGGACGAAAGGCCTTTCCTTTCCTTAGCTCACCTTCCCAGCCGCCATCTAAGAACATTTTGTCTGGCTTGAGGCCCAGTCTATATTATGAGCCCTAAGGCATCCTGGCGCAGGACCAAATCGGGTTGATTTTCCGTCTGCCAGCCATTTACTTTCCCCTGACCCCCCTAAACTCCTTTGGCTCCTTTGGCGTCCGTTGCCAAGACGCTTCACAATAAACCTAATCTGCTCATAATGGGAAAATAATTCACAAAAATGCTCCAGTTCGAGGCCGAGTTCGACTTGGAGTTGTAGCTGCATTTGCACTTGGCCAGCGCACACGCCAGTCGGTAAATTTATAAAGTCCCCACAATCTTCAGCCCCCTTTCCTCCTACTACCAACTTCCCTTTTAAACAGCAATTAGAGGCGCGCTGTTCAAACTCGAAAACAAAGAGTCCCTTGGACGTACTTAGTTGTGGATGTGGGCAAATCTAACCAATGGAAAAAAGCGAGTTTATTAGTTTTGGCCTGGCCTAAGCCAGTTGTGAACAGCTTCAAGTTTTCCTGGTCCTGAAAAGCAGCTGGGATAAGGGATAAGCAGTTATTTTTGATTATAAACTGAATGGGATAATATTGCGGCGCGTTTTCTTAATAAAAGCTAACATCATTCGCCTTAACTTTCCAGCGCTTTTAATATCTTAGCAGCTCAGAAATTTACTTGTAATAAATGTGGGCAGTTTGGTTGGGAAGAATTTAAAGAACATTTTTGAACACGATATAACATAATACTCAGTTTTTAAATAATTAAATTTAAAGTTTTCTTTTTTTATTTAATTATTTCCTTTATTTCGATTCCCAGTGCTACGAGCTAACGCTTATTATTTAAATAAAATATTATTATTCAGACTAATTAATTCATAAAAAAAAGAAATAGTAATAATTAACCATATATAATTTTAGAAAATAAAATCTTTTAAAAACCGCCCAAATCAAACAGTAATTAGTCATAAAAATAAAAAAAGCTTGATTATATTTATTAATTTCTTCAGATTCAAACTTGAAAATCAAATATATAGAAATATTACACTCTCACTTTTTATTTTCTTATAGAAAGTTTTAGATTTTAGACAGGTTACTTAAAGTAAATCATATAATGTTAATTTAAATATTTGTTAGTCAATGCAGTGTAACAATAAACAGACTTACAACACATTTATACTCTCCATTTATTGAATTAGGAAGTATTATGTAAGTTACATTTATATGTTTTATTTATGATTAATTTCAACAACTTATGAGATACCTTAGTCAGAGTTTTTTTAAAACTAAAGATGGCAGATTTATCATTTTAACCCTTATCCAGAAAATTAACATGACGAAAGGATAATAAACACATAAGTTATAAAGGAACAATTTAATTTGAATTCCTAAAGATCACCGCTTTATCAAATTGTAACATTCCTGACTACAGGGTATCTTGTAGCCAAGCATTCTCGATAAGAGCTCTGTAACTTACGTAACCATTATACATATTATGCAATCATATAAAACGAAAGCACTGAAAGCTGAAGCTGATTACTGTAACCAACAGAGAGGGGAGAGAAAGAGAGAGAGGAACAGAGAGGGAGAAAGGGAGAGAGGAAGAGAGAGTAAAAAATATATGAAATATGTTGAGATCAGAGAAAAAAAAAGTGGTAAATGGCATGAAATTGAGTTAATTAAAAGGGAATCCGATGCGCCCACGGCCCACACGAACATCCAAATAGACGAACTGAATGCCATGAAATGCAGGGAGCAGGAAAAAAAACAAGCCAAATAAAAAAGAGACAGACGCAGAGATGAATATAAAATATTTGGTTAATAATGCACACGTATGAGGAGAACACACACACACACACGTACACACACACGTATGCAGTTCATAACGCCAAATGCCTCGTGGATGCGAACAGAAATTGTTGAAATTGCTGAAATTCGGTAGAATAAAAAAAAAGTAGCAGGAAAAAAAAGAGAATATGCGGCAAAGCTGCTTTAAAATGCATTCAAGTGCAAGTGCCGCAAATGCAGTTCACTTCGTTGGATCGATTTTAATATTGAAAGAAACAGGCGGAAAAGAAGAACCAACAACACCAACACACCTCACAGCAGCAGCAGCAGAGGCAGCAACAACAACAACAAAAACAACGGCAGTTGCAACATTTGCCAAAAAGTTTGACCAAGGCAGCAGCGCATTTTGGTTATGGCTCCAGTTCCAGCTCCAGCTCCAGCTCTAGTTCCATTCCAGCTCTCAGCCCAGGCCCGTAGAGAGAGCGTGCGTGCGAGCGGGACGACCATAGTGTGCGCGACAGTAGCAGCAGCAGTAGCAGCTGGCGTGATGTATTCGCATGGCAAGCAAACAATTCATTTCGTGCAACATATCAGCAACAACAAGCCAAAAGGGGGGTTGGGGCGACAGAGGACAGACGACAGGCGGCGGCTTCGGGTTTCGGCTTATTGCCATCAGATAAGAGCAAGTAAAAAGGCAACAACAACATTAGCGCAGCAGCAGCAGCAGCAGCAGTTGAAAAGTCTCCGCCCCATGCGAGCGCACACAGTGTGAACCCCTTGGCAGTGTGTCTGTGTGTGAGTGCACAAACCAGTTTGCTATCAGTGTATGTGTGCGTTTAGGTGTGTGTGTAAGAGCAGCAAGCAGACATCTTTGCCAAGGGTTGGACTTGGCAACAACAACAATTACAACAGACTATGAGTGGGAGGAGGGAGGAGATATTATGCTTGCACATATACATATAAACAATAATGGCGAAAGGACACAAACACATACATATATAGTCACTGAGACAGGGACACTCGCGTATTTTGATAAACTCCATGCACACCACTCAGACTTGGACTCGCTGCTGACCTTATGCGCAAATTGGCCACGTTGCAGGCAGGAAACAGGAGACAGGACAGGCCAACCAGGCCAGGCCAGGATCTGGTAATGGAAATGGTAATGGTGTCTACGCATGCAAAGCGGGCTATGTTTTGCACCGACAACGCGGCGTATGTGCAACGCTGCTAATTGCCACACACAAAATACTTTGTTAACTATGCGCTGCTGTCATAATTCTTCAGACCACCACCTACCACCTACAGCCAACTCTCTATCTACTCTATCCGAAAAATTATGAAATATGCGCAGTGTTATTGCTAATACGCATTCCAGTTGCAGTTTAGCAGCATCGAACGAACCAAACCTGCTACACTCAGAAAAATGAAATATGTCCGTAAGTTTAGAAAAGTATGCCAGCCTAAAATTAAATAAGTCCGTACTTGAATTTATGCAGTATTGTTTTTAAAGTTTTTAAATCGTTGTGTACTATTCATGAATTAAGTATGAAACGATGTGTAAAGGTTTTATTTATCATTCTTGCGCCTTAGAATTCTCAACTGATTCTAGCCGCCAAACATTATTATTAAAATTTATTTCTTTAATTTTATTTTTTAGCGCACTTGTTTTGTAATTAAACAAGTATCGCTTTCGCTCGAATTTTAAATTTCATACAAATTAAAGTTAAATTCAAGCAAAATCGATTTCTGCGGCACCTCTGTATGTTTCAAGATTGAAACAATCTTAAATATGAAAATGTTTTGTAGTAGATACAAGCTCATTTTTGGGAGAGGATTTTTATCTACTTAAACTAGTATAATTCATTCTTTCAAAGATCTAAATTAAACCCAAATATCGTATTTTTAGATATCAGCGATTGCAAAAAGCGAATTTGAAATAATATTTATGTTCACAACTTATGAAATTCCGAGCTTAGATCGTTTATTCAAGTGAATATTCCCTGATTAAGTACGAAAATCTTGATTTTTTTCCGAGTGTAGCTGGCAGCTGAGAGTTGGGCTTAAGCGACCGCCCAGCTGGAGATGGAGATGGAGCTGGAGCTGGTGGTGATGCTGAAACTAAAGCTGATGCTCCCTCACAGCGGAATGCCACTGTCGTTGCCGGCATGTCAAAGTGAATAACTCAATAGCCATATTGGGTGTCCACCTGTCTGTCCATCTCTCTTGCGCTCTCTCTCTATCTGACTCTATCGGACTCTATCTATCTCTCTCTGTTGGTGCAGCAGGAAGACAAACGTTTGCAATTCCGCGTAAATCCGCCAAGTTGGAGTTGAAGTTGGAATACAAGTCAACATGATTTTGTTGAGGTTTGTTGTCGTTGTCGTTGCTTGCTGACTGCGCACACAAATGGCCGTTAAAATTCTTAGACCCGATATGGAAATGATAATTTCGCACATTGAGCTGCAATTTACACTTCTGCGGAATAAAAGAAACGCAAAGAGTAGAAACGCTCAAGCGACTGCTCAGCCAATTGCCATTTTGGAGCATGTTGATGCCGTCTAATGTGCAACTTGTTTGGTCAGCTCTGTAACATTTAACTGAACTGCCAGCCAGTCTGGTTGGCAGCTGTGCGCCCAATACAATCCAATCCAATCCCACCCAGCTGGTTAACGACGACGCCGATGCGCGGAATGTCGTGGACACGCGCTAGGCATAATCTCCAATTAGCGTGTTTTTCCCCAAAAAAACGCCAAAGACGCAAATATGCAAAATATGACACAGATGCAGTTGAAGTTGCAGTTCAAGTTGAAGTTAAAGAAAAGAAAAGAAAAAAAAAAGGAAGAAATACACGACAGAAACTTGGACCCTCGCATGAGTTATACTCATTTCGCATGCAGGCACTCGAAAAACGCATTTAAAATAACTTGGCCAAGAGCGACTGGCGACCGTTGTGCAGGTCAGTAGCAATTAAGATAAGCCGCTTACAAGTGTGCCGATAATGTCCTGTCAATGTGTCGTCGATAGTCGAACGCAGCCGGTGGCCAGCTAAATCAGCGCACCCAAAACGTTGCCTGGGAAACGAGAACTGGAATCGAACTGAGAATGAGAACGAGTCTCTGGCAAGTCTCAGGTGACTTTAGCCGGTAGCTGTTGTCCAAAATGCCGCTGATAAGGTGCGACAGACACTTGGTCTAAGTGACCGCAGAACAGCAACAGCAACGGAAATGTCCACATCTACAACATTCACATTCACTGTGTGTGTGTGTGTGTTTTGCATAATGCATTCATTGACAGCACAACGCGGCGTATCGGCACATCATTTTGTCATCTGCATCTGCAACTGCAACTGTCCCCAAAGGCTGCTTTCTAATGGCCTTTCATTTGTTCCGCCTGCTCAGCGGATTCCCATTCGAGAGAGTTTCCATTCCCATTCCCATTACCATTCCTGCTCGCACTATTAATTAGAATGTATGCGACTCGGCTTTTGGCATTTCGGAGTTAACGGCACGCGACATTTTAAATATGTATGCTCTCTCTCGCCTTCTTCTGCTGCTTCTGCTTCTTCTGCTGCTTCTGTTTCTGGACTTCTGGGTTCCCTTAAGCATTTCGTGGCATTCCACAAATATTATTGCTCAAATATTTGAAACTTGATTTGCATTTTTAAGGCAGTAGCATCAACGACAGCAGCGCGGCTGTCAACACTCATCCACTTTATATAGGAGTAAATAGTAGTAGTAGTAGTAGGTAGAAGTAGTAGTAGAAAGTAGGTAGTAGCATATGCATACTACTTATTTCACACATTTGTATGCGACAGAGCAGCTTTTTAAGTTTTTAATTTAATATAAAACTGATGACATCAAGTTGTCCTTGACACACTGAGAAAATGACGTTTCAAATAAGGCAGAGTAAAAATATAAAATTGTAATAAAACTGCAGCTATTATCTTATTACTTTATTTAAATAAATGAATTATAAATTATTTAACTTCTTAAAAATGCTTGCTAAAGCCTTAAAAGCTATAAGAAGTAAATGGGAATACTTCTTTTTGTGTTTTCTTAAAAAAAATTACTTATCAATATGTTGTAGTAGCTTTTCATTAAAATAATATGGAAGTCATCTGAATTTTACCTTACAAAATTTTGTAACTTATTTTGAAAATTGTGGTGCAAAATGTGTATGTGTTTTAAAGTCTGCTTTGGCGCAACAAAAATCAAAAAAATATAAAGCTGTACAATTTAAGAAAACTGCCAAGGAAAAGTTTGAGATGGTAAAAAATTTGTATTTGAACTTCACCTGTTATCTCTTCCAATATTTTCGAAATTAAAAATGTTCGTTGTCTTCAATTTTATTGCGCAAAAATACATTTGCTGAATTTTTTAGCCCGTATCCGTTTAAAAGTTTTATTAAAAAAAATATAAAAAAGTTAGCACACATGCTAACAATTTTAATAATTATTTTATGCATATTGTATGGATTTATTAAATCTTTTCCACATCATTTAATCTCTTGTGATATTTCAATAGCTTACAAGGTCACACGCGGGGTAAAAAAGTCCTTTGGGCTGCTTCGGTGAACTTTCAATGGCACACAAATTAAATAAAAGTCAGACGGATGTGGAACGCGATTTGATGAACTGCCTCGCATTGCATCGTCATGGAAGCGGGCACAATTTTGGGCTGATTACCCGCTGAGATGCCGCGTGCGCACAGAAAGTTATGAATAGAGATGGAGCTGGAGTTGGAGAGTGATGGAGATGGAGATGGAGAAGTAATCAGCCAACCAACCAACCAACGAAGCAGCGAATCAACGAACCAAAGAAGCAACCAGTCCAAGTGCGGCTACAAGATGACGACGACAAATTGACGTAATGAAAATGTTTTCAAGATATTTACTTTGAGGTAATCGCGAGTGACTTGGCCCAAAAAAGTGTGAGTGTGTTTGTATGTGTGGAGAGCGATTGAAAGCTTAACTTACCTTGCAAGCTATTGGAATATCAAAAGAGTCAAAATGGTGTGGAAAAGATTTAATCAATGCAAATCAAAATGCCTACAATAATTAAAAATTACATTAAAAATGTGTGCATGTAAATGGAATACCTTTTTATACATATATTCAAAAAAACAAAACAATGATCAATTTTAGCTATGAAAATATTGTAAGAGATTAAAGGTTAAGTTAATAGATCCAAAGGGTCGCAGTGCAGTTTACACATAATAATAATAAAGGTTAAGTTTAAATTAATATTTTTGAATAATTCAAACCGTTTTTCTAGCCTAAGGTGATTCCTTAACTTTTACCAAATTTAAATGTATTTGTTTTTTGGCCTCCAATTAATAAATTTATGTATTGCGCTGAGAAGTATGCTAGGAAAAAGAGGTAGTTGCAATATCCTGTCTTCTAAAGATGAGAAAAGCAGGAATCATGATCCTCTTAGTCATCATCAGTTGAGTGTGCGGCAACTACAACAACTCCTTGCACCACATCGCATCTTTCTATCGCAATGCGAAATGTTTCAATATGTTTTTATGTTTTTTCAACAGCATGTTGAATGCTTCCAAATCGCTGATAAACGCTGCAAAATAAAGCAACAACTGCGAATGCCCCCAGCTGTGGAAGAGCGGGAGCGGAGATCTGAAGCTGAAGTAGGAGCAGGAGAGGGGAAATGTGGCAGCCTGCGACTTCAACTGCGACTCGAACAGCAACAGCAACAGCAACAACAACAACAACAACAGCAACAAGAAACAATACAAAACGACAGACAAAACCCACGAACGACGACGACGACGACGAATTTCGGTGTCTTTGAACAGCGCCTCGTCCATGGAGTCATGGGAACCAACTTTTCACATTCCGCGCGTGCTTCTGTTTTGCAGTCTTCGCTTTTGACTTGATATTCTGTGCGTTTTTGCTGCCGCCATTCCCCATTCCCTCTGTTGCTTCATCAAGAAGAGAGTCCAGTTGTTGGTTGGTTGTTGGTTGGTCGAACAACCATTTGTTCTCTCGGCGGCAATGGGCAAAGACAAAGCCAAAGCCAAACAAAACAAAACAGGGCCTAAACACAGGCAGCAGTCGGAGCAGTCAAGACTCGAGATGGGCAATCGCAGCAGGACGAAATTCTAAGCGCACTTTTCGATATCGAACACGATCGCTTTTTGTGCTCGTCATTCTCAGCTCCATCTTGCTCTCTCTCTCTTTTGTTGTCTCTCTGATAAGGCATGCACTTGCAATACCTGGAAATGAACCGGATAATCAAATTGTTGCTTTTCTAGTTTTCCCAATTGGTAGTCGACGTCGCAGCAATCGCAAATTTCTTATCTGCGTCGGCAAATGGCCAAAACCAAACAAAACGGCCAACGCTCGTCAGCATTAAATTGCCATCGTCTGCACAACTACAACTGCAACTGCAACTGCGACTGCGCCTACGTTTCAGCCTGGCCAGCAGCTGAAGCTGGAGCTTAAACTGCAGCCCCAAAGATGATGAAGTCCACCAAGTTGGCGGCGGCTCAACTGCAAAATGCTTTCATGTTGTTTTTGTTTTGCGTTTGCAGCTCCACTCGAATGCAGTTGTTAGCCGCAGCCCCGCCCTCCCCGCACAGCCCCGCCCCGCCTCCCCAACAGCCCCTTCCAGACGACGGATCGTCGATCGACCATTCGAAACAGCCGAAGCAACCAACCGAACGAGTTGCAACCAAATTTGTTTCAAGACGACGGCAACTATACAAAACTACTGCACAAATATATGTTTGCCTACATACAGTTACTACCATAATTGACTTGACAAAACAAAATATATTAATATATGTATTTTTATCTTTAAAAATTTGTGAACCCAAGAGAATGTATTTCTCCTCCATAAAAAAAACCTCTTTACGAGGTAAAAATCTAGTGTCGAAAACTTTTTCATTCCTCAAAAGTTTTGTTACCCATTTTTGTGAAGAACAATATAAAAATAAATTTTAGTTTGTAAACCCAATATACTTATTAATACTTTTTTTTAATTGTTTTTTGCTCAAAGTTATTCAACCAATTGTTTTGATAAAGAAAGAAATACAGTCGATCTTCCCTAACTTAAATCATCATTATCCAATAAAAGTTTCGAACAAATGTCCTTTTTTTTAATTTATAATTTTACTGCCACTCATTAAGCTCAACTTAAAGATAAATTCGAGTTAAAGAAGTTCAACTGTATTTAATTTTCTTAAATTATAAAAAAAAGAATGTTACTTGCTTTTACAATCAAAATAGAAAAAATGAATTTTAATGGATCTCATTATTAGATTCTTTTAGATTAAATTATAATATTGTTTTTGGCTATTGCGTAGTTCTAAGAACCATCAGAAAATATAATATTTATATTGTTTTGTTTATGGGTTCAAATAGTAAAACAAAGAAAATTAAAAAAAACAGAATTTTTTATCAACACAATTATGCGAATTAGTTTCCATGTCAAAATAATTACTTGACACACTGTGTATGCATTTACACGCACACATATAGATATGTATATATATGACGCACGATCCGAAGCTTGAGAAACTTTTTAGTCATTGGCTGACTGTTGTTGTTGTTGTTGTTCCCACCGCTGCAGTTGGAGTGGCAGGCACTGTGGCAGGGACTCGGCCGCGGTTGCATGCCTCCCGTGTACGCTTGGGCATGCAACACGCTGTGGTTGTTGTTTTCCAGCCTTGCCGTGCCTCAGCAGCAACTTGCAACAATTGACGTTTGAGATGTCGATGACGACGATGACGATGACGACAACGATGACCGTGTGACAGGGGCAACTAATACTAATGGGCCCCATAGTTCAATGGGTCTGCACGTGGGCGCGTCATTGAGTGAAAGCCGAGAGCATCTATGGAGTGGAGTGTGGATTGCAATTAGCCATAAATGATGAACAATTTGTCAGAATTAAAAGTTACTTTCGAGTCCCAAGTTTTAAACATATTCCTCTTTAACTCATCATTCGTAAACTTTATTCAGGCAGCTGTACAGCACACTAAATATCAAATTTAATCATTAAAAAAAATAGATAAAAAAAAAAAACAAATTTTAAGTTATCAGAAAGACGTAAAATCTTCAGGCTTAAATGATACTCAAAATAAAAAAGAAGTGTGCTAATATTCAAAAATATATCCTAGAAAAAAAATAAATTTAATAAGATAAATTGAGTTTTATCTAATTAATATTAAAATATGTTTAGCTTCAGTAATTTATTAATATTTATAATCTATTTATTACCAGTTTAAAGTATAGATTATTGAAAGTCTTTTGCTTAAAAATATGGAATTTCAATACTTATTTTTATCTCTGAAATCGAAGTAGAGATTATTGAATAATTTAAATAATATAATCATATTCACAGCCAAATTAATCGTTTCATAATTATTTTAATATATTTATTATTCATAGTTTGTTATGTTTTTTCCTCCTGCTGACAAAATGAAGTACTCGGCTAGGATCAGAATTGCTGTGATGTAGCCATTGAAACCTTGAGTTTCAGTTTGAGTTTGAGTCATCAACCATTTTGCCAAGACGAGGGCAGGAGTTGCAGCGCTGCAGAGTCTTCTCTTGCTTATCGATTGCTGTCATCTGTGGCTGTGGTGAGAGGTCTCCATCCTCATCCTGCTCCTCAACTCCTCTGTCCGCTCCGCTGTCGTTCTGCTTGTAAAAAGACTTCGTTGTCATTGCCTTATGATGATTTTCTGTCATCTGCAGTGGGACAGTGGCAAAGGAATGGTATGGAGGGAGGGGAGCAGGGAGTAGAGAGCAGGGAGTAACGTCAATGAGTAGATCAATCAAAAACGCCGTCAACGGAGCAGCATTAAATGCCAGGCAATAATGACCAATCGGAAGAATCTTAAATGCATCATCACGTTTAGCGCAGTATCCGGTTGTTGTTTGGATGGTTACTGGCTCTTTCGTGGACTCCTGGACTCCTCTTCAAGTCTTTTCCCAATGTGGGCAGCGCGATAAGAGAAACAGAAATTAATTTCAAAAAATTTCATGTTCGGCATTTGGGCTTTTTTTTTCTTCAGTTTTTCTGTTTCTCTGTTTTCTCTCCCTCTCAATTTGAGCTGTTTTTCTCAGTTGTGCGCTTCGCAGAAGTGACAGACGATCGCTTGGTAGCCAATTCCTAAACGCTCAGCGGGACTTGGGGACTTGGTTGGAACCTAAAGACAATTAGCCTGCTCAGGTATGGGATAGGCACAATGCATCTTGCATCTCTGTTGCACTGCCCAGTTGCATTCTAATCCGCATCTATTTTGGCAAATTTAATTAAAATTTCATTGCCCATGCTCAGGCTGAGTCGGATTGTTGCCGCCACTAATGGCCATACACATACATATATAATTCGGGGATTTCCCTTTCCATTCCCTTAGACCCACACTCGCCCACTTCCACTCCCAAATTGAGCCGCCCCTTGATGCCATGACGATTAGATTTTATTAAAAAGCCAAATATGCACAATTATTATGCTACGCCAACCACTTGACAGTCATGAGTCCATGAGCCTTAATATATGTATATGTGTTATTATTGTTGTTGTTATTGCTGTGCCACTCCCTGCCCAGCTGGCCGCCATATCCACCACCCGACCATTAACATTAACAATGCTCTGCTGTCTGCGGTGTCCTGGCTTCGTTTATTTGCTTTTTAATAAAACAGGTGCTCGACCTTCAGCGTTGACGGCGCGTGAATGAAGGGCGGGCCAACTGGCGAGCGGGGGGTGGTGGCAAGGGGTTTCCCCTGCCCTGCACAGCATACGCTTTGTGTGCGTGTGTCCTTGCTATCTTTTATCATTTAATTTCGCATTCAAACGTTTCGCACCCTCAGCATCAGCATCAGCATCAAAAGGATGCAAAAGGGATCACACACACACACACCCACACTCACACACACAGGACAGTCAAAGTCATTCCTTTTCCCTCTGCTTCGGAAAATGCGTGCGGTCGTCGACAACGTTGTCGTTGTCGTCACTCGACTCGACTCGACCCTGCCAGTGTTGTCATTTTTCATTTTGCGCCGCGCCCGCCTCCCTCCGAAAATTTGTATATGTCGAAAACGTCCAACATTCCAAGCAGGACGAGAATCATCAGCGTCAGCATCAGCTTCAGCAACAGCATCTGAAATAGGAAGGAGCATCAAGGCTGCTGCTGATCCGGCAATTAGGCCAAGCGGAAAGCGTGCGCAACTATTGAAGAGGGCGCCTTGGCCAGGACCAAGAGGCAAGGACCAAGCACCAGGACATTGATTACAGCCGAAAGCGGAGGCAGCGAGTCAACTGAGGGTTGTTGTTTGTTGTTGTTGCTTCTCTGACTGGTTCACTGTGCGTCTATCTCAAATCGTTTTGTGATTGCTAAAAGCTGTCGTTGGACTTTATTGGTTTCTTGACACGAGATTTTTGCTACACTGAGAGAAAAACAAAGTAACTAATTTATTTTCACGCATAATAATAATATAATAACTCTTGATACTGTAATATTTAGTTCTGGTAACTTAATGTTGCTGTATTTTGGAATGATTGTTTGCACAAACTAGCCTTCCCAGGATTAAGTTTAAAGTGTTCTATTATGTTAAATATGACAAAAAAATTTGATTGCAAGATCATGATCTGATCTCTAATTCTATCTGCATTCAAATATTATAAATGCCCTTAAAGTATATCTAAATACTTTTTAATACTTTAACGAAATTCATAACATTAAATTCAGATAGAATTAAAAGATCAAACCATGATAAAACTATGATCCGCTTAAAAATCAGCTTAGTTTTGGCAAATCTAGAAAAAATTGAAGTTGTTCTGATTTTCGTCGTAGCAACTCTACAAGTCAAAATTGTTATGTGCATTTAGAATTACATTTCTTTCTAAATTTTAGAATTAGAATTACATTTCTTTCTAAATTTTGCTTTATACTTGATATGTCATTAATATTTCAACTCGATTCAATATTTGCCGATCTAAACATTCTCAAACTCAAGTCGATCCAAACAAATTCAATATTCTGTTTACGGAATTGGATTTACATCACTATGCAATGATACATTTCTTAATTTCCTCAAATTTGAAATTACCAATTATTGAGTTTGGTCATAAATTCATTTAAACTGTGTGTACATTTTGTTTCAGTGCACAATTGTCGCAGTATGAGTATTTTGGACTATCATTTCTATTATCAAAAGTCATTGACACCCTTTTATTTATTTTTACATTTATTGTTTTCTTCTGCTTCATACATTTATCCTGGCGATAATCGCTTACATGCCACTTGTGAGGAAGCGGATGCGGATGAGGGACGGATGCTAAAGGGGAGAGGGAAGATGAGAACAATGCCGTGAAATAAGGATTAATGGGGTACACGATTATTTGTGCCGGGCGACAGACAGACAGACAGAGACAGTCGGACAGACATACAAACATATTAAAAAACACAATACGAAAACTGTCGCGAGGGCGGCAAGTATGAGAATAAGGACGCTAGGACATTTGGGACAACAGGACAGACAGACGGACAGACAGTGCTCCCATATTCATGGCATGGCGTAGGTCGAATTTAATAAAAGTCCCTGCGCGGCAACATCTCGAGTGCGAGTGCGAGTGCGAGTGCGGAGAGTGTGCACTTGCCAGAGTCTGAGTCAGGGGAAAGGGTAGCTCGAGGGGAAGGATGTGTAAAGGGGGTGTGAGGTGGTTTTTGTTGGTTTGCTGGCTTGTGTTGTTGTCGGGGATTTCGCCACGCTTCTGGTTGGATGACTGCTGCCTGCGCACAATTGTTTTTGCTGCTTGGGGTTTCCTTTATTTGGATGATGAAGAATTTATTTGAAAATTAAGAAGACAAATTATTTAATTTCGACTTTATGAGCTTTTCCGAGCAGTTCCAGTTCCACACACCCCTCGCACACTGCCCTGCACAAGCAGCTGCGATTCTGCTGCTGATGATGATGGCAAGTGCTTTAATTTCCTGCCCCCTTACCAATGGCTCGGACCACCTCGGACTTTCTCGGACTTCCTCGAGCTCGCTTGGATTGTTCAAGTTCTTGGAAAAGGGTTTCCCACCACACAACAGTCCGGGCGGCCATTTTGTGCCATTTGATAGGGAGTTGGACGCATTTTGCATTTTATGCCCGTCGTTGGTAATAAACACGCAGCAAACGCGAAAGGATTAGAGGGGTCGTGAGGGGGCAGGGCAGGGGAGGGCAGTGAGGGTTGCTGGGCCTCTTGGACTTGGTGCCGAGCACGTCAGAAACTTAATTTCATTTAGTTTTATGTACATTTCATTAAGCAAAAAATTTCTAGCGACGCGACGCGACAGACGACAGACCACGAGCTACTGGAACTGCCACTGCCACACAATGTATGCCACATTGAAGTGCCCAAGTCCGTGTCCCGCAATCCGTATCCTTCTACGTAGCCGCGACTTGGACTTGAGCGAAGGGACAATCAAGATAAATAGCAAACGGAATTTTTATTGCCGAAAGGATACGAATGAAAATAAAAACACACACACACAGAAGAAGAGTTAAAAGTGTTGACGTGACTGTGTCCAGAGTGTGTGCGCACAGGACACAGGACACTCCCCCCACCACTACCACTACCCCTACCCACACACTCACACACATACACCTTTCAAACTATGGAAAATTGTCAGCATGTTTTGTATTTTCCTAAATTTATTGCCACTTGCAACATTTTGTTAGTCCGGGTCAGACCATAGATTATCTGGTCGTTTAGGGCCTAATATGCACCAGAGGCAGCCGCAATATGATTTATCACCGACCTACCGATATATGATCGTCGTGTACATGTGCGACAACTTTATAGACAACAGTGTCTGCCATTGTCTTTGTCATTGTCTTTGACTCTTTCTCCTTCTCTGACAGTTGCTGCCGACTGTGAAGGGCACATTTTTAATTACACTTTTTACAAGAAAATTAAATGGCAACATGTCATCGCTAATTAAATTGTTCTTCTTTCGGTTTTGTTATTTGTTTGTTGTCATGTGTGAGTGTGTGTGTGTGTGTGGCATGTTTGTGGTAATATTTGAAAGGGTTGGGAGAGTGAGAGATGGCTGTAATGATAGCATTAAGGACAAATACAGCTATCAAACAGGCCAAGTTTTAATATCTTGACACACTTTGTTAAATATTTAATTTCAATGTTATGCATCATGTCATTTTATCCACGATAAAAATATATAAATTTTCTGACCCATTATCATTAGTGGTATATTGTAAAAAATGAATGTTATTGAAAATCCCATATAAATTTATTTCTTCTTTTTCAATACATTCGCCTGTTTTCAGCTATTTTAATAAATAAATAAATAAAAACTAAACGTTTTAAACGTGGACAAAAAAATTAACATATCTAAAAATTTAAGAAAAACTTAAGCCTCGTGACAATAATTTATTAATTTAAGTTATATTTCTCTGTCCGAAGTAAAGCTTTCAAAATGCGCGCCTTTTGCAAATTCTAAATGGCAAGGCAACCCTGCGTTTTAAGTAACAGCTCTGTGCTTGCAGGTGCGGCCAACTTAACAAAAATCGAATAAATCGAATATATTTAAAGTCATTTTAAAGTTTAAACACAATTTTTTAATTTCTGTCAAATAAAACTATATATTTTTTAGATCAACTATTTATTTCCAAAAAACATAAAGGGGACCTCGAACTATATAACAGCGGAGACTATTTATAAACAAACACATCAAATCTTCTCAATGACGCCTCTGAAAATAAAAGAAAGAATTTAAATGTATAAGCTAATGAAATATATAAATTAATTTATTAGTTCACATAGAGAAGAGAAAACATTAAGGATGGCATAAACTCTTCTTAACTTCTTTCATGCGTTCTAGTATTTCCGGTCGTAATCCGGAAATCACATCACAGCTGGGTTTGCGGTTTACAAAATCGCTATCACGTTCCGAGATCGGGCTGCAGTTGGCCCACTCCCGGGTCTCGTTCTCGAACTGCAGGCGAATGTGGGCAAAGGGCGGCGCCGCTCTCATAAATGCATAGAGCACCCGAGTGCGCAGATCTTCTCTAGACTCCCGATGCGCATTGAAGCGACTGTTGTAACTGAACTCGCCGATATCCCGGAGCAGGCATTGCAAATCTTTCAGCAAAGTGGCTGGGCAATGGGGAAACAGATTCTCCAACAGGGGGCCGTAGACATTGCACAGCTGGCCGTTGGCACAAATCAACGCCTGCTGATACGAGCTGCCCAGAGACAAGCTATTGATCTGATATTTGGTTATATTCGCAGTGGTCAGCGAACTGAAATACATGTATCTTTGTAGCGCGCCAAACACGATGTGCACCGTCGGAGTACTCCCTTGAGTAGTAGTAGCAGCCCTATCATTCTTATCACTATCAGAAGCCACAACATTTACCTGTCGCAGGTTGACATACGGAGCATCCAGCAGGCGCTGCAGCTGCGACGATTCCATCAACTGTGTGTTGTCGGTGGCCAGGGCCAGAGCCTGGGATGCCGTCATCTGGCCACACTCTTCTCCTTGGCTGGCGATCGTGGGTAACTCGGGTAACTCTTGCTCTGCACCAGCATCTGCTCTTCTTTCCAAAGTTCCCTCGACGCGAACCATGGCCGTGAGCGGTAAGGGACGGAAGTCATGCCTCAACTGCGGCACATTGTCAGCCATTAGACGAGGCTTTTTGGAGGGCAGTGTCGATGCTGTTCCTCGTTGCTGCTTCCTGACCGTAGCAGATCTAGTGAAAGCTGCGACTGGCGGAACGACAACAGGATTTCGTTCAACTTCGACTTGTGGTGCTGCAGCTGCAGCTGGAACTGGAATCTCCTGCAGCGCCTCATCCCTTGTCCTATTGAATAGATGATTAAAGTCTTCTTGCTCGGAATTGGTAAGCAACGCAATCGCAGGTGTAACATTAGGTGGAGTTATGTTGAAACATGCCAAATCATCTTCTTCAGTGGCCAGATTGATGATTTGTTCCTCTGTTGTGATGGGTTCACATTTGAACTCGTCACTCTGTTCGCTGTTCATGGAAAATCGCATCATGGTGAGGAACTTAACAGGCTCCTGTTTGACTTGGACTGCCGCTGGCTCGACTAGAACTGTCTCGACTGGAACTGCCTCGACTGGAACTGTGTCAACTGGAACAGATAGTAGACGACTTCGCAAAATTGGACTGTTTTCAATCTCAGCAGAATTTTGTACAGCTTCGCTTTGTGCTGTTTCAGTAGATGCAGGTTGAATTTGAATCTGCTGTGGCACCTCTGAAGTTACCAATTCCTGCGCGACAGCCCTTTGCTCCTTAGTCATCGCTTCGTTGAGTATATCTTGATAATATTCTCTATCGCAAGCGCTAAGCAATGAAATTACAGATGTAACATCAAGTTCAGTCCGATCATCTTCTGTCGAAATGGGTTGAGATGCCAACTTCTCAGGCTGACCTGACACAACTGAAGCGACTTGGCTAGTCTGAATCTCAGCAGGATTCTGATCAACTTCGCCTTGAGTTGCTTCTGTAGGTGCAGCTTCAACTTCAGTCTGCTCTGGTGTCTCTGAGGATTCCAATTGATTAAAACTAGCCATCTTCTCCTCATACATCACTTCAGCGAGTATATCCTGCGAGTCATCTATTGTAATTGTAGTTTTATCTTTATCGTTATCCTCTTTCGTGATGGGTTGAGTTGCCAAATCCTCTGCCATCTGATCATCTTCATCTCTATTCAGATTAATGGTTTCTTTCTCTGTTATGATGGGCTCCTCCGCAACGCGTTCATCTTCTGCAGTATCCAGATTGATGATTAGTTCCTCTGTTGTGATGGGTTCACAGATGAACTCACTATTCTTTTCGCTACTGATGGAAAACCGCATCCTTGTTAGGAATTCAACAGGCTCCTGCTTGATTGGAACTGGAACAGATAAGCTGGTATGCAAAAGTGGATCATTTTGAGTCTGAGCCACTTGCGAGGCTGGACAGACATTTTCTACGTCCACGAAACTGTGTTGATCAAGAGACACTTCCAGTTGAGTGGGTGGACAATTGGCATCGTATTGTTTATCTGAAAAAGATAACATTTCATAATCCAAACATAATACTAAATTCATCATGGATTACCTGCGAGGTCAGTGGCATCTGATTCAGTCGTTGTTGTCTCCTCACCTTGGAACTCTATGGCAACTTCGGGCGCATTTGCATTGTATTCAATCAGGCAGACTGGAACTGTGGATATTTAATTAGTTGACAGCAATACAATTGATACTATCGACACTTACTTGTAGCTGGGAGCATTGTTATGTTGGCTGCCTTAGTGTCTTCCCGAGTCAAGTTTTCAACTGTGATTCTTGGAACCTGCTTAACCCACTGGTCGTGTGTCCAACACCGCAAGTAGAACTGCTCGATCAACGGAAACAAGTGGGAAACATCTTCCACTTTGCGACCAGTTCGCTCACCATAGTCACACTTAACGATATCGTCGAAGTTGGTAAAGCGAAACAGTTCACGCCAACAAAATATCTTGGGTGACAATTGTTCCAAATCCAAGTCATCGATATGAACACCTTTGCTTTTCAGGAGTGCACTTAGCATTGAGAATTTCACATACAAACTGATGGGCCAATGTCCTTTGGCAATCACATGATAATAGACTCGGCCCAAAGAACTCTCATCCGTATACAAGGATTCACCTTCATGAATGCTCGTATATGCCTTAAACTCCGAGAAACTCAACTGCGAGAGAATACGCCATATGGTCTTCTTTAGCCCGTGACTTGTGTATAACAAGTACTTCAAGTTGTGCTCCTAAAGTGTGATGTTAATTATAAATCATTTCACTTTTTAAATCATGAATTAATCGTTTACCTTGCCATTGGGAGTGAAGAAATCCTTGGTTAGTTTTGAGTGGGTTGGTCGTGGGGAAGCCAATGAGATTGTCAAAGTCTGAGATTCAGTGACAGTGTTTGACACACGCGCTGTTTCAGTTGCTCTTCTTTCCGAATACGATGCGGATGAAGTGGAGGGCATATCTTTAGATGCTGATACCACATTGACTATTGTACTCTCTGTTGTGCCGGGAGTTGTGGAAGCAGTTGGTGTAGCAGCTTTGGTTGCCTCGGATGATGCGGATGAAGTGGAGGGAATGTCTTTAGATGGAGGTACCACATTGACTGTTGTCCTCTCTGTTGTGCCAGGAGTTGTGGAAGCAGTTGCTGTTGCAGATTTGGTTGCCTCAGATGAAGTAGAGGGCATATCTTTAGATGGAAATACCACATTGACTGTTTTCGAATAAGATGCGGATGAAGTGGAGGGCATATCTTTAGATGCTGGTACCACATTGACTAATGTACTCTCTGTTGTGCCGGGAGTTGTGGAAGCAGTTTCTGATACAGCTCTGGTTGCCTCGGATGATGCGGATGAAGTTGAGGGAATGTCTTTAGTTATAGATATGACATTGACTGTTGTAGTAGCAGTTGGTGTAGCAGTTGGTGTAGCAGCTTTGGTTGCTTTGGATGATGCGGATGAAGTGGAGGGCATATCTTTAGATGGAGATCCCACATTGAATGTTTTCGAATTAGATACGGATAAAGTGGAGGGCATATCTTTAGATGGAGGTACCACATTGACTGTTGTCCTCTCTGTTGTGCCAGGAGTTGTGGAAGCAGTTGCTGTTGCAGCTTTGGTTGCCTCGGAGGAAGTGGAGGGAATATCTTTAGATGCAGATACCACATTGACTGTTTTCGAATTAGATGCGGATGAAATGGTGGGCATATCCTTAGACGCAGATACCACATTGACTGCTATAGATGCAGTTAGTGTAGGAGCTTTGGTTGTCTCGGTAACTACAGTTTCCACTGCACTTGATGAGACAGTTGGTTCACTGATTGAGGCTGGTTTTTCCACCACTTCCGATATTGTTGTTTCTACGAACACAGATTCAGTTGCTTTACTGATTGAGGCTGATTTATCTACCACTTCCGATGTTGTTTTTGTGGTTTCTACGACTTCCATGGGACTAGTCCTGTCCACAGTTGCTGTAACTACAGATTCACTTTTTTCATGTTCATGTTCCGATGTTGTTGTTGTTGTGGTTTCCACGACTTCCATGGGACTTGTCGTATCCACATTTAAGGCTGGTTTATCTACCACTTCCGATGTTGTTTTTGTGGTTTCTACGACTTCCATGGGACTAGTCCTGTCCACAGTTGCTGCAACTACAGATTCACTTAATACATGTTCATGCTCCGTTGTTGTTTCTAAAGTTGTTTCTACGACTTCCATGGGGCTAGTCGCATCCACAGTTGCTGTTACTTCGGGCGTTTTCGATACTGTATTTAATTCTCCTTCTGGATTTGTCGCCTTAACTGCTGAATGTACTGTATTTTCTTCAGATATTGTAGCTTTGGAAGTTGTAGTTATCTTTGTCCTCTTCCCATCCATAAAGTGATTTTCCAACAGCGAACGTTTCTGCGGACACTGCAAGCGTAGTGCTATGAAAGATCCCAAATTACGCGGCACATACTCGACAACGTTCTTTTTTTCCATTCTATAAAAGAAACACATTATTAATTGAAATCTTAAGTATTTTTATATCGCTTACCTGGATAGTTCTGCTGCTCTGCTTGCATACAGATCAGCAAGAATGCTCTCGGAGTCTCGCTCTGGGGAACTGCTGTAGTTGTGATCGGATACCGCTGGCATCTCCAGTATTTTGGCTTTCAAGATCGATGGACATGGTTTCATGGTATACGTATACTTTTCGCGTATCTTGTGAGACCGATAGAATGCGTTATAGAAGGCCAGTTGGCACTCTTTGGCCGACATCTTGGCGTAATGCGCCTCCTGCTGCATTTGCTTAACAACATCATCCAAATTCAATAGATTTGAGAAAGCCCTAAACGTGACGGGATACTGTCCGACATTGTGTGACAGTCGCTTCTGGTCCGGAACTGAAACAGCGGGTGGAACAGCCACTGGTGCCACTGGAGCAACCGGTTGCTCTGGAGCAACTGCTGCCACTGGAACAACTGTTGTTGCTAGCGCAACTGGTTGCTCTGAAACAGCTGCTGATATTGGAGAAACTGGAGCAAATGGTGCCACTTGTCCTGGAGCAACTGGAGCATCGTTTGGGCTACATTTCGGAGTTGTCTTCGATTCGATCTGAGGAGCTGTTAACAACGCAAACTCGTCTTCAGGCTCGTCTTCAGGCACCGCATACTGGAGCAGTCTCTGTTGCATCTCAACGGGGGCGGCATCAAAGTTATAGTTAAACTTTTTCCGTATGCTCTTGTCCAGGTAGAACGAGTGATAAAAGCGTTTCAATAATATTGAATTACTCCGCTCATTGCTCAACAACTTTGCGACATTGTTGGACTTTGCAAATCGTTTGGCCAGCTCAACTTTTAACGTATCATAGTTAATGAAACGCTGGAAAGTTTGGATCGAAACGGGAAATACATATTTGATATTGCCCAAGGGTATTATAACCTTTTCGTCTAAAACAACCACTTTGTCGTCACTGTTTCGGTTAGAATTCCTAATTATATCAATAGTTGTTTTTGGCTGATGGTTCTCAGTCGACGGTTGCTTCTCCTGTTCCGGGGATGAACTAAAATAAAATAATCGTCTTAGTATGTAGGGTATTAAGGGATCATAAATTTCTTACTGTGGTACTGTGCTCGGAACTTCTTTTGGCGGCTGTTGATCCTTAGCAGTTGCCATTACCATTAAATCATGTCCGAACTGAGCTGGAGCTGTTAAGTCAATGGCATTATCATTGACATCTGTTGAAGATCTTTCAGTCGAAACACAAATCTCCTCTGGAATGCTCAGCAGTCTCTGACGCATCTTGGCCGGACACGGCCTTAGCTCATATGCAAATTTTTCACGTATCTTCGGGGTTGCATAAAACGCTTTAAAGTACTCCAAGGCGCACTCGTCATTAGTTCTTCCTTTGTACTCCTCGCAGCTTAGCATTTCTTCCACAATCCTGTCTAGATTTTTGATGAAACGTTTGAATATGGCGAATGTCACGGGCTGTGTTTCATTCGCCAGTTTCTGCTCATTTGTTGCACCTTCGACAATTGGCTCCAATCTGTGGATTATAAAACAAACTATAGATCTATAAATTATATTCCAAATACTGATATACATACACTTCAGATTCCATTTCAGGGACGTTGGCAATTTTACATTGGGTTTCAACTGGCTCAAATTCTGGGGATAGTAACTCCTGCCTGCGAATTGTATAACATGCTACAGATCTACAATTTATATCCAAAATATTTATATACGTACATTGCACATTCCAGGGACTTTTCGAGGTCTGTTACAGGTTGGTCATTAGCTGTTTTCGAGCAAATTTCCAGTTCTTGTGATAGTGCCTCCGATCTGTGGGTTATAAAACAAACTATAGACAATTTATATTCCCAGTATTAAAATACGTACACTTCAGATTCCACTCCAGGGTCTTTTGCAATTTTACATTGTTCTTCAACTGGTTTGGAGCGAATTTCAAGTTCTTGTGAGAGCGGCAAATGTATATTAAGTCTTTTCATTTCAAGCAACGCCGCCACATCTTGCTGGTTGGGTAAAGCAAGCAAGCGATTCCTCATTGCCATTGTACAGGGTGCCAATTGATATGGATATCTATCCCGAATTGTGGGCGTTAAATAGAAAGCCAGGTAATAAGCAAAGGCACAGTCGTCGAATCCTTTACAGGCATATTCCGGATCGTCCATCTTTAAACGCCAGGCGATGTTGTGCATATTGGTGACGTATTTTTGAAAAACAGCAAAGCCCACAATTGAAGATATGCTGCAAGTGATTAGAAACAAATTAATATACATAAACAGACAGTTATTTGATTTGGTGACTCACCTGTCTTGTGATTTACCTGCTTCAGGCAATTTTGCAGTTCCTGAAACTTGGCTGCAGGGGAAAGTAATGTCATTAAATGGTTACAAACTCATGATACATCACTATGAGAAAGTGTGACTTACTTTAAGAATTCCTCCACTGTCTTTTTGGCCATCTCGTCCAGGGGAATGCCCTCCTTCAGCAGCTGCGACTGCAGCGACGGCGGTGCTTCTTTTAAACCGTATTTATGCAGCTTACGTTTGCTTGGGAATATGTAAAAGGAGTTGTAATATCTCTTCAATATGTGACGACACTTGGATTTGTCTGCCAAAATTGCTTTCCTTTCGGCCTTATCCTTGGCCTGCTTGCGCACAAGGCAAGGGAGCAACCGCTCCGTTATGATATATTGCTCAAAAGTGGCAAACGTCACGGGAAACCAGAAGCGTCCGCATCTATCAAAGATATTAGATATTTACTATAAAACAATCAGTTATCAGTTTTTCACTCACTTGGTTACTGAAACTTCAACCCCATCTGTGTTCTGTGGCCTGTCAGTGTCACTACCTGGCGACGATTCAGCCGAGTCAGCCGAGTGCAATTGCAGTAACTTGTTCTTGATCGCCAATGGACATGATCGAAGTTGAATTTCATACTTCAATCGTATTGCGGGGTCGCTGTAGAACGCATTGTAAAACCATTGAGCGCACTCGTCCAATGTCATCTTATATGCCGCGATCTCAGTGACCTGTATCTGGAATGCAATATCCGGCAGATTTTCCACCAATTTGCTGAATGTTTGAAACGAAACTGGCTGCGTACTAAGCAGAAAAACACAAAGTGAGAACACAGAATTGAATCAAATTCATGCATCAAGCGTTTTACCATTTCGTTGTTGTTTTTGGTTTGTTTAACCAGTTGCGCATCTGCTCAGACGCCTTAGCGTCACTTTTAGGCTTCTTCCTTTTTCGTTCTGACATTATTTACAACAGCACTTACAAAAAACTCGCATTTTTAATCTCAAAAAGAAGCGTCAATTCGCGCGAACTTTGTTGACATAAACAACTCTTGTAGGGTGACCAGAGCGTATAACAAAAAAGGGGATAAAAATTCCAGATGACAAAATTTGAAACTGGTCGACTGTGGTGAGTTTGTGATTTGCTTTGTTTTGAATAGAGTACAGCTGGGTATCCACAGTAGAATTTTGTTTGTCGAACTTGTTGTGTTCGACAAAAGTTCGCATGTGGATATCTATGTTCGAAACAAATTTGGTTGATTATCTTTGCATTTGTTCAATTTAAACCAATTTAATGTCTCTTAAATAAAATACTTTATAACAACTAATTATAACAATAAAACACACTTGATTATCTTTGCAGTTGTTCAAATCAAACCAATTTAATGTCTCTTAAATAAAATACTTTATAACAACTAATTAAATGTAAACATAAAAGTACTACAATTATCAATCGGCCTGAGATATGTTTTGTGCCGCACTAATCAGAGTGTCGTGAATATCTTTCGCCGACTGTACGTGCACACGTACGGTGTTCAGATACGTGGGATAGGGAATGGGGCCTGCTGGATTGTCTTGCATAAAGTTCTCCATTCTCATGGCAGTCACAGCGCCAGGGAGATAGTGTTGGGACGACGTTAACTGTTGCATGCATTGAATTGCCGTTTTGAGATGCAGTTCCATTTGATCGCAGCACGCATAGAAATCCTCCAAATGCTTGTCAAAACGCGGCACATGGCCGTGTCCGCCAGTATCACGCTTGAGGTTGTCCGCCAGGTTGTTTTGCTGCAGTGTGAATGCACTTGACCGTATTGTTAGGAACATCGATTCGCGCAACGGACCCAGCAGACTCTTAACCCTCGATATGTTGTCGAGTTTCTCCGCCTGTTGTTGCTGCTGTTGTTGTTGTTGTTGATGCTGCTGCTGTTGCTGCATTGGCACGGGACCCGGTGGTCCCGAAGGCATCATCGGCTGGGGCGACGACTGCATCATGGGCGACACTTGCATCATAGAAGGCCCAGTCATTTGCATCATATTCATGTTCGGATTCATTTTATTTTTAAAATTATTAAATTTACTTCTACTTTTCACAACAAAACCGGTACAGTGTGTCCACCTTCAACGAGTAAATTTATACCAAAAAGTATTAAAAATATACTGCATTGAAAAGCACTCGCAGCTGTTTTGTTTGTTGTCGATATCAAATTTATCGATATCGATTACATCGTAAGAATAGTTTATCAAGTTAATAGCATTTTATTCTAATTTAACAAAAAATATCTTTTAAAAATTAAGGCGCAAAGCGCATTGTTAAAACGCAAATCATTTTCTAAACAAAAAAAACATGACTAGGTAAGTGCGAAAGCTTCGATTGGAACGCGCTTGTCCTAAGGGCGCCTAAACACCCTAACCTAAAAGCGTACATGGGAGTGAGAATGAGACTCATCGTGTGGGCGATTTTGTTTGCAGATCCAGCATCGAATTGGGCGACGTGACGCCACACAACATTAAGCAACTGAAGAAGCTCAACACGGTGGTCTTTCCCGTTTCCTACAATGACAAATTCTACGTGGACGTGCTCGAAGCCGGCGAACTGGCCAAGCTTGCGTATTACAACGACATTGTTGTGGGCGCCGTTTGCTGTCGCATCGACACGACCGACAATCAGCGGCGTCTGTACATCATGACCTTGGGCTGTTTATCGCCCTACCGCCGCCTGGGCATTGGAACTGTCATGTTCGAGCACATACTCAACTATGCTGAAAAGGATGGCAACTTCGACAGTATCTTTCTGTGAGTATTTCAACTTGGCAAGTTTATGCGGCAGCTTAAATCTGATTAAATGCAACTTTGTGATGTGCTTGTAAATACAGTGAACCATAAATGTCTTTATACAGCATAAATTTGTAAAATTTGCGTATAAAAAAGATGTTTTGATGCGGTTTTTTTTATATTAATCTTTTATTCACTTAAATCCCGTTCTTATGATACCAAAATTTCTTTAACCCATTAAGTACCCATCGAAAATTTTGAATTTGAAAAAAAAAGTCAATTTTTCAAAATTTTTTCCTCGATTTTTTCCAAAAAATTTTTTGATGCAGTAAAATTCTTCAAAAAATTCTAAGAGTGACTACAAAAAAAATTTTTCAAAAATATTTTTGCTAGTATTTTTTATAATTTTTTAAAAATCCTAATAATGACGATTTTAACCCCTTTTTCCTACTTTTCACACAAAAAGTGGCTTTTTTGCAGTTTTCAAAAAATTTTAAAAAATACTAGCAAAAATATTTTTGAAAAATATTTTTTGCAGTCACTCTTACGGGATTTAAGTAAATAAAAGATTAATATAAGAAAACCGCATCAAAACATCTTTTTTATACGCAAATTTTACAAGTTTATGCTGTATGAAGACATTTGCGGTTCACTGTAAGTGTTGTAGCTGCCCAATAAACTCTTAAATTTAGATAATGAATTAAATTTTAAATTATTCATAAACCAGGCACGTGCAAATCAACAACGATGGCGCCATCGAGTTTTATAAGAAATTTGGCTTTGAAATCGTCGACACCAAAGAGCAATACTACAAACGCATCGAGCCAGCGGATGCGCATGTGCTCCAAAAGGCGCTGCGACGCAAGAAGTCGGACATACACAACCATGCGTTTACCAACGGTGCCGTCAACGACAAGAAGGATCGGCGAACTTGAAAACATGAAAACATGAAACATGAACGACAACAGCAAGCGAAACGTATTTAGTTATAATTCATAAATTTCACATTGAACAAAATCAAACAGTTAGAGGACACAACAACAACAGCTGAGCAACAACAACAACACTACAACTAGAAGTATAGTACGCCAAATGTATACAGTATGTCAAGTTAAAAAATGCACATACTTATTTAGTTTTGTTTTGCAAAAAAAAAAAAACCAATTTAATTTCATTTAATTCTTATAATAGTTTGTTCTTAGGACATTAACTTTTTTTTTTTTGCAAAATAAAATGATTTATGTGATTGTTTTCTCTTTGTCAAAAAAATTACTTGATTGACTGTATGTACATCTAAATTAGATAGAACGACAAGAGGTGAACAGAACACATGCATAATGTACGTTGAATAAACCAAACTGTCAAATTGTGTTTTCGATTACTAAATGCGATTTTATCTAATGTAATTAAGAAACCTAACGCCTAGCTTAATTAACCCTTAACCCAACTGTCGCATAGACCAGACCCCAGCAAAAGCAGTTGAGACCAGGCTATCAAACCGAAACGAATATCGGTATCAGCTACGGTTGCAGTTAGATTACAAATTTTGTGTCTCGGCTATCGGTAATCTTTAATTTTCAAAAAAGACTTTTTATATTCAAATTAAATATAGAAATACAAAATTGAAGTCGAACTTCCCTAACTCGAATCACCATTATCCGAGCAAAAAGTTCGAGTTAGGGAGGCTTCGAGTTGGGAAATTTTTTTTTTAGTTCTTTAAATGAAACTACAATTTCATTCATTCATAAATACATTTAAAATTGCAAACTTTTCATGTTATTTTCAACAACAAAAAATTCTAGTTTTTTCAAGACCTTTCGATATTCTCAAAAATAGGTTTTATCGTTCTTTTTTTGTATCCAGAAGAAGTTCCCGATTCAAATGACATAATTAATTTTCCATTTTTAAACATAATGAAAACTGTTTTCGATGAGATACCATATTTTTCAACTACTTCAATTTTTTTTGGTCCACTTTTGAATTTCTTAACAAGTAAGTTTAAAGATTTCTTAAAGATATAAACATTTTAATACACGTGCTGGTGCCATGGTAAATAATCTGAGCTGATGACAAAAAAGTACATTACGAACATCTTTCCTAAAGCCATTTCACAAGCTTAAGTAATTTTTGATGCAATATTCTATCATATACCATCACCATATGTTAATGTGCATCAATATTACGTATCAAAACGAGCCGGTAACAAAAGCATAAAACAGAAACGAAAAAAAATTCTAACTTTATTGGAGATTTTTCCGAAAAATTCGACTTACAGAAGTACGGGCCAATATTTTTATTGGAGTTAAGGAGAAATTCGAGTTAGGGAAGTTCGACTGTATAGAAATACAAAAAACGACGATTAAGCATTACAACAAAATTGGAATTCAATTTGTTTTGTATGAATGAATCTGTTAGTAAACGGTTGTTTCGGATTGAATAGTTTAGTTTTTGTTTTATGTACATATAATAAAATAGTTTTGTTTCGGTTACCAATTTCAATCCGTCAATACCGGTTCAAACGGTCAACACCGGTTAAAGCGGTCAATTCCGGTTGAAACGATGAGTCAGAACGAAGCACATGGCGAGGGATTCGTCTACTGCTACGATAGCCTCTACAGTTTGCTCTTCTACTGGGGCGTCATCACATTCCGGCTGCACAATCACAGCGATGGCGGACCCAAGTCAACACCACTGAGGATTATCTATGCGCTGACCATGCGCTTGGGCCTAATCCTCGGCTTTGTGGGCGGCGTTTATGTGAAGCTCAGCGATAGGGAAATGTCGCAGGCGATGTTCAGTCAACTGTCGCCGTTGGTCAAGATGATATTCACCTGGGAGTCGCTCTCCTGCATTCTCACCTATGTGCAGTATTGTGTAACTCTAGATGGACATCGCAGGCGGCATATTAAGCTGCTGGCCAGGATGCAACTGCTGGACACTCAGGTGTCTGCGCAGTTTCCACATGTCCGTTGGCGCTACAATCGTACGCGTTCCAAGTACTGGTATGGCACCGTGGGGATTACAATAAGCTACAACATCGTCTCCCTTGCCCTCATGTTCGAGACGACACGCTGCAGCTGCGGCTTTGTGTCCACAGTGCTGATTGCCTGCACCTATTCGTGGCTGACGAGCAGCGTGGGCGCCATGGGATTCGTGCACATCGGCCTAATGGATTATCTGCGCATACGCTATCGGCTGATCATGAAGCTGCTCGCGCAATTCTATTGCGCCAAGGACGACCAGGAGCAGCTCCATCAAAGTGTTGACAAACTGTTTGAGTTCGCCAAGTGCTGCACCCAGCTGTTAACGGAGGTGAATGCGATATGTGGAGCTGTTGCCGCCACTGGCATCTTCTATGACTTCACCCACATGACCTGCTTTGTCTACGTGCTGTGCCAGAAGGTGCTCCGCTCCGAGTCATTGGATACGCAATATGCGTTCCTATCGCTGCATCTCGTCGTGCACATCTACAAGGTCATCATCACCTGCACCTATGGCTATCTATTGCAGCGGGAGGTAAGCAATCACACGAGAATATGAGTAGATATACATTTGCAATGTACGTATATCTAATCCCCTCTAGAAACGCAACTGCTTGCGCCTGCTCAGTGAGTATGCTGTTCATTTTGGCGACCAGAGATCCATACAAACTCGTGTCGAATGCTTCCAGCACTGGCGGATGCATAACAATCACGTGGCCACCATTGGCAGCAGCTTTCCCTGCAACATTTCTATGATCTATATTGTAAGTCTTAAAGTGTTCGGATATCTCACACTCTAGCATTCAATCTTTTCATTTTAGGTATTTAATGGTTTAGCTAACTACGTGATTGTTTTAGTGCAATTGCTGTTTCAGCTACAACTTAAGGACAGGCAACAGAATCATGCGATCGTAATACCCAAGGACGTCGAACTAATAAATCCAATAGCTCAAATAACTCATCAAAATGAGGCCATGTAGCATTCAGATAGATATCCGAAATACATGTAAAGTAGTATAAGTTGGCTGGAAGGATCGAAGTACATTCTAAAAGGTGTCGTTGTTTGAGCAATACACGGTGCTACAGCCAAATAACTTCTGGGATGCGACATAGCGTAGGTTGTAGATATAGTTATATGTAACATTGTGGCATACTAGAATTTCAACGTAAATTAATAAGTTAAATTTGTAGAAAGCAACTAACTTTTGACATGTAGTTTCGAAAAACATTTAATTTTATGTCTTCTGCTTTTTATTTTATTAAAATCCAGTGATATTTAGCTCAGCTATACATTTTTTAAGAAAAATATCTCAAACAGCAAAAAAGTTTTCCATACTAAGACTTGATTTTCAACTGATTGTTCCTATGGGAGCTATATGATATAGTGGTCTGATCCAAAATCTAAAACAAACTCGATCTGCTCCCAATATAGACGAGCCTACATACCAAGTTTGGAGTCTCTAGCTCTTAAAGTCTCTGAGATCTAGGCGCTCTTACAGACGGACGGACGGACAGACGGACATGGCTATATCGACTCGGCTGTTGATGCTGATTAAGAATACATATGGGCATTTCTCCAGAAATGTCAACCGAGCCTAAAAACGAAAAATTGCTAAAAAAACTCACATCTTGTGCAATTATGTTCCAAAAATGTGTTCAAGTTATTTATTTAAGCAATATACGCTAGAAGGAATTCAATAGGATGAACATATAGATTCTACATTGGAATAAATTCACTTTTTCTAAATTTATGTCCATTTTCTTAAAAATTGATTTCCAAAATGGACCGTTTGTATTTTTTCGATTACACTAAGTAAGATAGTAAGATTGTAACATAAACCATTTTAATACATAGAAATATATTGAAAGTTTAATTTAAAACAAGTTTTTCGAGCTGTTTCGATATATAATTTAAAAAAAGAGAGACAGAAACAACAGAAATATTTTGTGGAAAAAAATGTCACGTGCGACATGTCGCATGCGACAGTGACTCAAATTACATTTAAAAAAAAAGTACTTGATATTTTTAAATTAAACAAAGAGCATTTTTTAGATAAATGAATACATTACATTTCAAAATAAATAGCATCAAAATATACGTCCACGTTTTGCCGAAATCAGTGCTAGAACTGGTCGCCGAAAAAACGACTTCTATCTGAGTCGCGTGCGAATGCCTTAGTTTTTTTAAATTATCTTGAAAACGAACAATTTCCCAAAATCCACTTTAGCGTCAATTATAGTGCTAATCAATACCTATAAGTTTCTCCCTTTGTCACAAAAAAATAATGTTTTGGCATATGGGTTATTTCACTTTGAATGCGTACGAATGTCGCATTCGACATGGGAGAATTACCCATATATATACTTTATGGGGTCTGCCACGCCTCCTTCTGCCTGTTACGCACATTTTTTTTGTGACAAAGTTAATAGACCCCTTTACTTTTTTAAAGTACGGGGTCTAAAAAGTCATGGTAAATACTCCTTTGTTAAATACTTTGCTAACTACGCAACTACAAATGGAATATAAGGGGAGGGGGAAATGGGGCAATAATGGCGCGAATGTTAACATATTGAGCTATTTTGTTTTAAAAAATCTAATATAGCTTTGCAAATTATTGTCCGATTTAAGAAAATAGACACACGTTTTACTCGTGAAAATGTGTTATTTTTAAATAAACATCACCAAAGTCAAAAAATGTTATAAAAATAAACACAAAAAAATTGGTTTAATTAGAAAATATTCTAATAAGGGAATTGAATCCAGTAAAATCAAGTATGGCACGTTTATAACCCTAAGTTTCTTCTTTCCAAAACCGTTAAACAAATCATTGAATATTTGACGAAGCTTAGGGCGAATTATTGAGTGCAAGTACGAAAAAACGGTTTTTTTTAATGTGCACCAAAAAATTCTAGTATGCAAAAAAATTTATTTATCTATACCTACAACATACGCTATGTCCCATCCCAGAAGTCTTGTTTTGATTCTTTTTTGTAGCACCGTGATATTGCTTACTTACATTTCAAGTAAATACCACACCTTACATTCATTATAAAAAAGATTAAAAAAATATCTTAAAATATATTATAAACCTTTATTCGATATTTGGAAATGATTATTTAAAGTGACTCAAGCAGCGATCGTAGGAAAGATTTTCTTTTCCACTGTACGTACTGAGAGTATCATAAGCTTTGCCAAGTATGACTTTATAGTCGGAAAGTACTTTTGAGGATAGACCACTCAACAGATTGATGTTGTCATCCCACATATAGGGCAAATGTTTGTCTTTAATGGCATTGTATAATTCACGAAGGATCTGCAAGCAAGAAAACAGAATAAATTATAATTCGAAATATTTGAAAATCAATACTAACATACCTCTACGAAAATATCCTGTAAGCTATGTTCGGATGCATAAAAGTCAATTTGTTTCGCAAGTACCAAATTCATCAAATGATAATAACGTATTTCGGTCAGACCCTTCGCATTGCAAAGAAGCCGCATTAGTATCATGGCCTTCTTGAGATCATCATCCTGCAGCAAAGATGTCTCAAACTCTGTGTTGCTCATCATGAAAGAGTAATTAGCCTGAGAGCCGGGCATTAACTTGGGAATTGCATACCAATTAACAACAACAAATCGATAATCCTCGTTGACTATTTTAATTGCTGGCACAAAGTCAATGATCAATGCTTCTTTTGAATCTGAATCCGGGTTTGCAAATATAGTATGACGCATCTCTCTCAATTGATAGCTAAGTCTGAATGTCTGATAACGAGAATCCGTAACACTCATATTATATCTCTCAAATAAATCCAAAAATTTGTCTTTCAACCATTGCTGAAGAAACCAGCGATTGATGTAATGACAATCATCTTCCATTGGCAAATTGTGGGGAACATTTTCTACATCCAACTTGAAATACTCGTCCTTGTTTTCATACCGTTTAATTTGTTCGTAATGCGGTATCTCAAGTACAAGAATCACGCTGAACTTGCAACGAGTACCATAAAGTTGAGTGCCATGAGCAGCGGGACCTAAAAAGCAGATCAAATTCAATTGAAATTCGCAGTGTTCTTGGAACCACACTTACCAAAAGGAATGCTTTCTTTAAAATAAGACCTGAACTCGTTATCATAATTCAATCTCTGCACTACATATTCGTTGATATTTATAAAGCTTGGCCAATATTCTTTAGTATCCGAGTAGTCGTCGACAATGTCTTCTAAGTAACACTCGAACGGTGTGGAGTCCACTGTGGACATTTTCACAATCAGAAATTACGCACTTGAATGTAAAATTGATATATGTATAAGCTTATGGGTAGAGTTGTTGAGCTGTTTATCTGTTGAATTCGCATTCAGGGCAGCGAGAAACGGGTGCGTAGTTGATGCAAACTGTCAAAAAGAGTACAATTTTTTACTTAATGCAATTAACTGAACTAAATGACTGATTTTCAGCAAATTGTACTAAAAAGCAAACTTTTTACTTACGGGTAAATGTTGTCAAACAGTGTGGCAACAAATTGCACAGAAGCAAATGACAAAAATGCTGTAAAAATACTAAAAAGAGCAATTTAAGCGTAACGGTGACTGTTAGAAAAGAACAATATATGAGTAGCAGTTACTGTAATTTCAAATTGCAGTTTTTTCCATTTGTTAAATATATATAACGTTAGTGAGCGAAATAGTTCGCTTAAATTGTAAAATAACATTGAATGAGAAAAAAGGCAGTAAACAATGAATTAAAATACTTGTGACACAGCAGAACCATAATTATCGTTTCTCGATAACAATCAATGAAGAAAATATACCGAAATATTTCTGGTATTAAATTTATTATTTGAATACAAAGTGCAGTCCGGTCGATATATTAACTTCTATCGACCAACCGCCACAATCTGTAGAACTTTATTGCGCGCCATTTGAAAAAAAGCAGCTCGAAAATTTTCAAAGTTCACAAAAGTTCGTGCAACATTTATTTATTTTATTTCAAAAATATAGAAGTGCAATTGAAAAATAAAAGTAAACATATAAAAAATGTTTCATATATGCAATAGGATTAGTTAGAAAAGTGCCATTGACAGCGTCCAAAGCTCAGATTCGGCTGGTGCGAATACGACTTTAGAGTATTGTAGGCGGAGCAGAGGGCACTGGTATACCGTGACATCTCCGCGGGCGTCAAGTGGCTAAGGAGATTCATGCGAGAGTCCCAGACATAGGACAGATGACCGTCGACAAATGCATCGCATAGATCCGAGAGCAGCTGTGGACAAAGAAAATGTAAATGTGAGTATACGAAATGAACAATACGGATAGTCATACTATATATGTAAGTACCATTAGAAAGGCGTCGCTGACGGACAGAGTGGCAACATTGGAGTATCCCATTTGCCGGGCCATCCAAATGGCCACGCTGACCATGTGGTAGCAGCGCAGCTTGGGAAGATCTTTGGAGTTGCGCAGAGCCTGCAACAGTCGGAGGGCATCTTGCAGCGCTTGACCGCAGCGCTTCACATGCTGCAGTTCCGCCTGCGAATCGCTTAGCATGAACGTAAAGTTGGCCGTGTTGCCGGAACCGGCTTTTTGCTTGGGTATCGCATGCCAGGTGCTGGAATTGGGACGTACAATCTTCACGGCCGGCACAAAGTCAATGGAGAAAGTGCGCGACGGTGACTTGGCATAGATGGTGTATGTAATTCCACGCCAGAGATATCTCAGTGTATAAGTCTCGTAGCCAGTGTTAATCAGCTTGCCATAGTTGCGTAAGGCTGACTTGAACACTTGATCCAACCAGCTCTTGAGACATGATTGACTCAAATAATCCTGATTATTGTTGGCCAATGTATAGGCAACCATATTATCCACGCAGGCCATTGAGAAATCCAAATACACAAAACCCGGACGATCCTTGCACTCCACCTGCTTGATGCGATTGTGGGCCGGAAATTGCAATTCCATCAGCACATCGAACTCATCGTCATTAAAGATGCGAATGTTATGAGCAGCACTGCCTGAAAAATGTTTGATTTGATTTGATTAGTCCAACTCCCAGCAAAGCAATCAATGTCACCTACCAAAGAGTATATCGTTCTGGCATATCTCATCAAAGTATGGATCCTCCAGGCGCATTATGTCGAGCACGTGATCCTTGACAGCGACAAAGTCGCTATTATCAATGGGATCATTGGGACAGCTAATATCGGACGCAATCTCTTGTAGATAATACTCGAAATTCGACATTTTCAATTTTCAATTGACTGCAATAGATGCACAAATTGTGTACAATTACATTATATAATATTATTACATTGTTCGATTAATTACTATACCATAAATAAAATAGACATCTAGACATTACTAAAACCATAATACAGCTGTTTAAAACTCAGGAGTATTTACCTGAATCTTAGAATAATGGTCTTAAAAGTATACATATATCCATAGACAAATTTTAAAACATAAATCAAATTAAAAAATAAAGTTTATTTGCTATCTTACTGTTCTTATGAATGGAAACTAATTGTGATAAATTTATTCAAAACCTAAAATTAGCTAATTAAATAATGAAATTTCTTTGCAATGTGCATAATATGATAACTCTATTTATTTTAAAGAAATGAGTCTTTTAGTTTGTAATTTCATTAGATAGTTAGGCCCTTATTTCCCATTAGGTTAGTATATGAAATACAGTCGATATTCCCTAACTAGAATCACCATTATTCAAAGAAAAGGTTCGAGCTATGGAGATATTCGATTTATAGAGTTATTTTTCTTAAGTTTACTAATTTTCTGCCACTCATTTAGTTCGAGTAAGAGAGAAATTCGAGCTGTAGAAGTTCGAGTTAAGGAAGTTCAACTGTATATGTTTTTTTAGTTTGTTATTTCATTAGATAGTTTGGAGTTTAGTTTCCATTTAGTTAGTATATGAAATACTTAAAAAACAACTTAATGGAAATCTGCATTTATAAGTTCTCCCTATGATAAATCCTGAATGTATGTAGATAATCTAGAATATCACTTGATCTAATAGACTCGTAGTAAGAATCATCAATTATTAAAAATGCAATGTCTTTTAGAAACTATCTGAGTATCTACAGATACAAAATTGATTACATGTTCTCTCTGCACTTAATCAGACTTCTTTGTATTTTTAAACGTTTTCTGATGTCTGATAAATTGTTTTTCTATTAAGCTTTGATAAATGTGAAGTATAAATATTCATGCAGTTGTACAAAATATAGTTTTGTATTTATATACAATGCATATATTTAGTGAAATGAACATTTTGAGCGCATTGATAACTGCACTAAATTGTAGAACGCTGCTGACCAGCCACGGGACATTTTGTTGGGGCCGCTTTGCCTCACACTCACACACACACATACATACGTACGCATGACTGTACACACACACACACACTTGCATGCATGTGGATACATATACACTTATACATATGTAATGCTTGTACATAGGTATACACGCAAGGCGCTTGGGCTATGCCGCAGTCCCGGACACCGTTTATCGATTTGCGAGAAGCAACAACAACAGCAACAACAACAACAGCAGCAGCAGCAGCAACAACAACAAAAGCTCAATATAAGCGGCAGCGGTGACTGCGACTGCGACAGCGGCAGCAACTTCGTCGCTCTTTGTAGGCCGCGCCGCTTCAGTATGATAGCAAAAGCCCCAAACAGCAGCAGCAGCAGCAGAAACAACAACAACATTACACACACATACATACAGCACACATCTACACGCCCATGCATACAGTTTTGCCCCCGGCTTCACGCCGCCGCACGCAAACGCCCCACGCCTCTTATACTGTTGTGCCCCCTTCTCACTTTCCCCCTGCCACTTTCCACTTTCCACTCCCCACCCCATTTGCCATCTGCCTTCCCGTCCGTTCGCTTTGCCATTTGGCGCTAGAGCTTGCAGTGTGGAGGGGAAGGGGAAGGCAGAATAGGAGGATAGGTGTATAGGGGGAGAGTGAGGAAAGAGGAGTGGAGAGGGGAGGGGAGGACGCACGTTGCCGTCCCTGCGCTGGCTGCCGGGCTTTTGATGCCAATGATGATGATGATGATGATGATGACTATGATAATGACGATGGTAGCTGGTGACTGGGCATGGGAAGGCTACAAGGACGCGGGAGGTGACTCGCTGGGTGGTTACGGGAGAGCATGAGGATGAGAATGAGGAAGAGCAAGAGGACGATGGCGATATGCGGCAATCATTCGCTGTAGGAGCTGGCAAAAGGAAGGTGCTTGTTGGCTGCCGCTGCCATTGACGTTGTTATTATTGTTGTTGTCGTTGCTGTTGTTGTTGTTGTTGTTGTCGTTGCTGTTGTTGTTGTCGTTGCTGTTGTTGTCGTTGCCGTCGCTGACTGAAGCACGGGACATAGAGAAAAGCAAAAAAATACATATAATAAAAGCAACAAAAACGCGCACAAGCTCAAGAGATACAAACATACACACACACACACACACACATATATATATAAATAAATACATATACACACAATATATATGTATGTATGTACAACGACGACGACGACGACTTATACGTGTTAGTTTGGGGCACGCTAGTCCGCCACACACACATACACACAAACACACACACTGGCACTGACACACGCACATAGCAGCAGGAGCTGTGCGGGCGGGACGCAATGCTTGGGGAAGGGAACTGGTCGTAGGTTCGCTACAGTCACAAGCCAGCGACAGCAGCAGCAGCTGAGTGGGCCAAGTGTGTGGCGCTGGCTGAGACGACAACGTCAAAGGCAACGGCAACAACAACAGCAACAGCAACAACAATAACAACGGCAGCAAAACAACTTGAGAAAAGGAAAAGAGCGACAGCAAAAGAGATGATGGTGCAAAAAGCGGGGGATGCTGTTGGAAAGGGAGGAGGCGGCAACTCTGGCAATGGGGCACAAAAATTCTACAGCGTCGATGGAAACAATTTGGGATGATGCTGAGGCAGCGAC